>AWUE01023390.1:0-97997 GCA_001974825.2 Corchorus olitorius
TTTTCTTTTTTTCTTTTTAATTTGTTTTTCCTTCGGTTGTTAATTTGTGCCTGCGCCTCCAGCTCTGCCCACTGTGCTGCTGGGGTCTGGTGGGAAGGCTAACGAGGAAAATGAAAAGGCTAAAATCTCAATTTGAGTCCTGAATTATCACAAAAATCTCAAATCAATGCCCCAACTAAAAATAAGGTTAATTCAGTGTCCCAACTTTTCGAATCGCCTCAATTTGGTCCAAAACGTTAGAATTGACCGGGAATGTTCTACATGTGTCATAAAAAGTGCGTGAACCAATTAAACTTTTCGAATCGTCTCAATTTGGTCAAAACGTTAGAATTGACTGGGAGTGTTCTACACGTGTCATAAAAAGTGCGTGAACCAATTAAAAGGTGATACGTGTCACCGAGATTTGAAAAAAAATAAAGTGTAAAAAAAAACTTAACGGCGCATGTGAGCCACTCTCTACTGGTAGCCTAAATTGAGCTTAGTCGAAAAGTTGGGGCATAAAATTGACCGGCACTGATTTAAGATTTTCGTGGTAGTTTAGAATCCAAATTGAGATTTCAACCAAATGAAAATTTTGAACAGATAATTTTTTTTATGGCCAGGCTGCAATTGAATTTATATATATGCAACCCATACCTCTCACAAAAATTGACTAATATATATATATATATATATATATATTACTATACTATACTATTTACATATTATTTGAATAGACATATGAATTTACTATTTGATCTCATGTTTGGGTTAATGAGGGGTTAGATTATTAAACATTTTAGTCTTTTTCCACCTACCAAATTACTTTAAGGTCCTAAACTTTGGTTAATGTTGAGATGGATAACTCTACTTTTTGGTCTTTTGTCAAAAATGAATGTGAACACAATTAATTTTGGTTTTAAAAGTAAATATATCTCATGAATGTAATATTGAATTCTTTTAAAAGAAAATGCATTATTATACATTTCATGTTCAAATAGAATGATTATAGTTTTATATTTCAAAAATAAAAAGAATGATTATAGTAGTGGTTTTGAAATCGGACTAGTCAGTCCGACCGGTTGAATCGGGTACCGGAGGTCTGTCTGGTCCGGAGAGAATGGTACTTTCCGGTCAGTCACAATCGGTGGTGACCAGTTCGACCGAAAAACCAGATCGGTTTAAGACATGTTGACTAAAGTCAAATTTTAGATTTTGAAAAAATAAAAATTTGTTAGTGGTGGGATTTGAACCCATAACATGGTAAAAATGTCATAAACTACTTAACCACTCAACCAAAAAGCTTATTTTGTAATTGTTATGCAACATATAATATTCATTGTATATGAAATTCTTTTTTAGCCTCAATTTCCCTCAACGAACCGGATTGGCGGTTGAACCGGTCGTACCAGTTTAATCAGTGACCGGACCCTCTCCAATTCAATTACTGGTCCGGTTTTCAAAAACCTTGGATTATAGTCTTATAAATTCATGAAATGATAGTATTTTCTCCATGCTTATATATATAATATAGATATATATATATATATAATATATATATACCTTCTATTTTTATTCGATAAATTAAGCGATAACAACTCTAAAAAAGGCGAAACTTTTATTTTCTACAACATGTTTTAAGGTACCACTATTTTATTTTGCTATATTAGGAACTTCAATTATAAGATCTGCTCCAAATGTTGAATTTGTTAACCACCTACTCACATATATCATAAGAACCGAGAGGGAAAAAGAAAACCTCTATAACTAAAATGATTTGCTAGCCACAAATTAAGAATACTCGACGCGTCAGCGCGAGCCGACCAATTTTGTTATTATTATTTACAAGGTCTTAGCTCGACATTATTTTACTTTTAAGAGTTCGAATAATTGAACTATACATGTATACATATGTAAAGGGTCAAATTTGGGATAGCCAAGCCCATTTAAACACAAAAATCCCAAATTTTTTACCATAGCCAAAAATAATAAAAATTCCATATTTTTCTTATTTTCACAAAATACCCACATCCATAAACCTTGGTAGAAACCCATCACATTGGTATTGGGCCATTAACACATTACACACATATAAAAAAAAGAGTCCAATACATCACATACACAAAAATAGACCCAATGAATTTCACACACACATTGGAGGCCCAAATAAAGCCCATGTTTCTCAAGTGGCCCAATGAATCACCAAAAAAAGCCCAAAGTTTACTAAACCGGCACATAAAGACAAGTCTTCCTCACGGCAGAGGAGTTTCCACCATCACATGGTAGCACCATTTGCAGCACTGCTCAAGGGGAAGCCAAAGATGCCGCAGGAAAGATGTCGAGAAGGGAATATAGCCGAAGGGAGTAATATCTACTGATAACAAATTATTTCCATATTTAATTACGGCATTAAAGCCTAACTACCGCAATGAAACACACTAACCATTCGGATTTGCAGGAAAACGTGGACCAAGACCACGAAGCGGGAAAACATTTTGAAGATGTGGCTTGGAGGCATGTGAAGGTGGGAATTTGTCAGGGTTATTTTTGGAAGGGACAACTTACTTGGAAGTTGCTCCCGGCTTCAAAGATAACGCTATGGCAGCAAAGGGAAAGAATCTCCGCAGCGGTTGGCTTGCTGCATTGCCGAGAATCTCAATAGCCAAAGATGAAGTTGACTCAACACCCGTAAAGGCAAAATAATTCAAAAACGAGAAAAAACAGATTTGTGCATAGGCCCGATATATAAGATGCCATGGCAGAAAGTTGGTGAAGTCTTCGGCGGGAATCATGGCCGTGGAGACTACCGTACCACAGTGCGCCTATAAATAATCGCGGTGGCAACTTCATCTTCAACAATTCGAATATCCAGAGCTTCTTCTTCTTCACCAAATTACTTTCAAATCACTTTTCTTTGAATTCTTTCCCTTTAAAAGGTGTTTCCACCTTCTTTCTTCAAGCCTCTTTTTCAAAGTGTATTTCCTATTTACTTGAAGTGAATAAAATGCAATTTTTCTCTTTAATCATGAGTTTAGGGTGATGCTCTGTTTTTGGGATCAAAGAACAGAGTAAAACAAAGTATGGTTTGTCTTCTTCCAAACCTTGGTTTTGCGGTAACCACCCTTCCACCGTAATGCTCATAGCCGCTGTGACTTGACTTCTCCAAAACTTTTGCCGAATTGCTTTTTTGTTGTATTTCCCTCTCAAATCCAGTCTTCACTTGAAGAAAGGTGATACGAATCTAGTTGTGTTAGATTCAAATCTACCCTTGAATTCCTCCAAAGATCAACTTGAAACTTCAACTTCTAGATCTAATGAAGATCGATTTCCCTATCTAGCTCTTTTTCTTCGTTCGTTGTCTCTAGATGGATAATTAGACATGCAATTATCAATCTAAGATCACAAGATTCACAAACAATTAAGCAATCACAACCTAATTATTTGCTAGGACTCTACAAGATTGAAGAACCCTAAGTATGCTCAAACTAGAACAATGAAGCTAAATAATCAATTGGGTGAATAAACCTCAACTTTATTGAAAACTTAACTTAGGTCTTTACAAGAGGGATCAAAACCTTTATACAGTTGTAGGTTTTGACCAATATCCTAAAATAAAACCTATGGGGCGTCCTAACATATGGGCTAGGGTAAAACTAGTCCAAACCCAACTAGGAAAAGGAAATAAAGACATAAATAAACAAGGATTGGATTTAGTCAAACAAGGCCCAATCCTAATGTCATCTAAACATAAAGATAATCTAATCTAAGATAGAATAAAGCCCACAATAGCCAAAATAACACATTCAAGCTCTAATTCATATCGATTGCAAGTAAGGTGATGATCTTGGAATCAATGGATGAATGCTTGCTCAAATCATCACCAAAGCTCTTCAATTGCGCATCAATGACTTTCATATCATCTAAATGACTTCGAACAAGGCCCATGAGTGCATTCTTGAATCTTTTGGCTCTTGCTCTTGTCATTGGACCAATAGGCATCTTTAATGGATCAAATGGCATCTTCTTGGTGCTTGGAACATGCTATCTCCTTGATCTTCATGCTTCTCCAAGCTTCCTTGCACTCCATGCTCATCCTTTCCACGATCTCTATTGTCATCTTCATGTCCTTGATAAGCCCTTGGCGCATCAAAATGGGTCGACCCAAACCCTTTGGAGCCGAGACTAGTCTTGCCTCACACTTGCCGCACTAAAAGCTCCCCACAACATACGTACAAAAACCTGAAAATTCGCAAATTTTAGATACATGTATGGTGCATTCCATCTGTCATGGTTATAAATCAGTCACAAATTGGAAAACAAAGTGGGAAAATTAAAATTGTTGTTAATTTTGGTTTCTCATTTGCTATAAAAATGTTGAGTGTCCGGATTTATCACTTATTGTAAATAAATATTCATGCACTAAGCTGAAAACTTGAAACAAGCAGGTACTTTTGTTTGGTACTTTGTTACATCTTGCTTGAAAATAGGGCAAAAAGCCAAAAACAGAAGAAAAATGAGTTTTGGAAACAACCTCTTAAAGATAAAAACAAGACAACATTGATTATGAACTCAACAAATTTTGGAACGAACCTTGCTGGCTGCATATATATTTTAAAGACTTCTGTGAACTAGAGTTCTTATTGAGTCTCGAATCAATAGCTACATTACTCTAACTTTTTTCAGTAAAACTCAATCTAACAATTTTCCAGGAAAAAAAATGTTTAGGAGAATGTTAAAGCTGGTTTTACATGATTGAATCTCAAATTGTATAGCAAACAGACAAGACATGGTCAATCCAGGACATACTTAGACCACAAGAAACCAAAACAACACTTCATTTTCATCCAAGTTATAATAATAGTTTGGAAGAGAATAATCATATAGAACAGAATATCAATTGGGAAGTAGCAAAATCAACACTAAATAATGATATTCTGATTAAAAAAAATGTACTCAAGTAACTTCATGAATATATATTATTATTTCCTAATTATTAGGTTCTTGTTTCTACCTAAACATCCTCATGAACAATGGAGAAATCAGGCTCATCTGGTTTAAACAGCTTGGACATCTTTACACTGGAAGAAGAGGAATAAACAACAACAGTACCCTTCTAATTGTAAGACATTTTCCTTGTGTTTGCTGCAAACATTGATGCTAACATTGTAGCTCCAAGTTAATGCACATTGTTTGAGCTATTAGTGGAAACTCTCGAAACTTTCGAATCCTCATGGAAAAGTAATCCATCTTCAATGTCATCACCAACATTTTAATGATCTTTCTGTTAAGGGGGAAAATAAGGAACAACCTTGGAACATACTGAAGCAGGACAATAAGAGCAACAATGTTGTTGGCATGATCTGCTCTTGAGTTCCTGGTAACTGGAATCACTATCTAGTTGACAAACTACAAAGCAAAATCAAAGATACACAAAACAATTGAGTAGTAAGTACCCATTTTAGGATTATTCATGAATATACTTCAAATTAAACATAATAAAATAGATTTCTAATTCTAACATGAAAATTCATGCTTCCATCTCAACTTTTCAAATGTTAATTCCATAGATAACCATAAATATAGTCAAATGATAAGGAACAGAAAAAGATGGAGAAAATTAAGAAACTTGTGGGAGAGGAAGGTTAGCACCAAGATTAATGACACAATCAGTTTTCAAGTAGCGCATGGCAATCTGCCTGGCATCCTTAACAAGCTCACCCCTTCCGAAAATCTTGGAATTGGGCGCCACATGATATGCAGTTCTAAACTTCATGATCATGTTTGTAAGGTATAAAAGATCAGCCAAGGTTCTGAAATCCGTGATTAAGACCCCCCATGTGGGCGTTTGTTTTCAATCATGCAGGCCCTCCGACGTATGGAAGGAAGAAGTAAAGTGGGTCGATGAACAGAGCCATGATGCAAATCACCAAGAACACAGGGTTCCAGTAGAATACGATATCGGTGTCCGGGTCCAATATTTGGTACCGCCATAGGAGGAGATAATCTGTGGGAGTGTTAACTTTTGAAGGTAGTACCAAATATTGGACCCTGACAGTGATATCATATACACGGGAAGGGACGACGATAGCGCCGACGGAGGAGGTAGGTAAGTGGTGGAAGGATGGGATTATGCTATTCATTTTCCATTGCGGATTCCACGGAGGAAACAGAGAAATAAACAAAAAAGAAGAAATAAACAACAAACCCAATATTACTACAACTTAAAATATACTATATATATATATAATAAGTAGGTAACATGGAAGAAAAAAAAGAAAAAGGCGGCGGCGGCGGCGGCTCGACGACGGTGGTGGCAATGAGGAAGAAAAACAAAAGCAAAATTGATTCAGAGAAGGAGAGGAAGAGAAACTGTGGTTCAGGAAGAGAGGAGAGAGTTACTGAAAACCAAAGAAAGTGTATTGAGCTTCTGAAAACCAAAGAAAGTGTATTGAGCTTGGGGGAATTTAAGTCTTTAACTTGTTGTATTTAAAGGCGGAAGAGCTTGACTTGAGGATAAGATGGAAAAAAATATTTGAGAAAAATGGAAGATCATTTTTTCGCGTTAACTAATTAATCGTTGATATTATTCCTTTTTTGGCAGAAAAACATTGATACAAGGGGTATAGCCTACACTTGCGCTTCGGGCATGCTGGAATTTTGGCTGTAATTTTTTTATATGGAATTTTTTTAGGTGTTATGATGTGAACTGTTATCAAAAATTTCATCAATTGATTTTATTTTGTCAAACTATCTAAGAGTTACATATAGTTATGATCTCTTGTTATATGCAATTGCTTTAAATTTAGGAATTCAAATAAGTTGATAACTCTCTAAAGTAAAATAATATTTACTTAATGCTTACAAACATGGATCTATATGGACATATTTGACCTTTACCCCCCCCCCCCCAAAAAAAAAAACACAACACTCTAATATATGATAGTATGAGTTTATTGGTACTCGAGTTTACTCCAAATTAGTTTCATGTTTCTTAACACCTAGTATAATATAATTTTAGTATGTTGATTAAAGTTGACAATTTAAGCAGAACTAAACATGACAATCTAAGTCTATGGTTTCAAGTTTTAACATACAGTCACACAAACAGAACAAAGGAATTGATTTTTTGAGAACTTTAAAACAATGGAAAAAAGAAATCTAACTTCACCAAAGGGAAATTCTTTGATGTGTGTTCTAAAAGGCTAAAGCCTATCCTTCATTTTCCAACAAAGATGATAAAACACAAATTCAACACTCATAACAGAAAAAAAACTTTAACTCATTCCAACTTTAATCAAATAACTGGTAATAATTCTAAAATGCAACGTCTCCAAGCACATTTATTTAATACTAAATCAATGACATGATTAATATGATATAGGTCTATACATGCAGAAATATAAAAAATAAATGCATTAACCATTATACACCAGTAAGATTAGTTTTACATTGAATGAAATACAAAATTCTTGCTTTTTATTCTATGTCAGCATCTTCACTGTCATGGAGCTTCCTTTAGGGATTTGGTCACCAGTGTGGGGAGCTTTTTGTGCGGAGAGTGTGGGCTAACCAGTCTCGGCTCCAACGGGTTGGGCCGACTCCCTTTTCCAAATAGAAAAAAAGGATTTTCGAGAGGAAACGATAAGAAACAGAATATTTCCGCGATAAGCTAAAGGAAGCCACGCTTAAAGGACAAGCTCTGCAGTAGACTTAGGAGGAAGCACATTGCAGAGGGTAAAATACTGCGGTGGAGGGGTGTTTACCGCAAAACTTGGATTTTCGAGAAGAATACAGGAGCTCTGTTACCCCCTGTTACTTGGTTCCCAAAACAGAGGATCATTCCAAACTTATGATTGAGAGAAGAAAATGCATTTTATTTTACTTTAAACCAATGGGAATTACACTTTGAAAGATGGGCTTGAAGAAAGAAGATGGGAATCCTTGATAAAGGGAAATAGATTAAAGAAAAACAATATGGAAGCAATTTCCAGAGTGAGAGGAAGCTCTGAGAACTGAGAGTGTTGGAGATGAAGCCTTTCCCGCGTCTATTTATAAGGACCCGACTGCGGTATGGTGCCTTCCACGGCCATGATTCCTGCCTAAGATTCCACCTACCTTCTGCCATGGCATCTTCCATATCGGGTCTATGCGCAGATTTTCTTTTCTTGCCTTTTGAATTGTTTTGCCTTTTCGGGTGCCGGGTCGACTTCATCTCTGAGATTCCTAGTAGCAAGTCAACCGCTGCGGAATTCTTTCCCTTTCTTTGCCATGGCGTTATCTTTGAAAAAGAGAGCAACTCCCAAGCAAGTTGTCTCTTCCAAAAATAACCCATGGCAGATTCCCTTCTTCACATGCCATCCAAGCCATTCCTTCAAAGTGCTTTCCCGCTTCGTGGTCTTGGTCCACGTTCCCTGCAAATCTAAGGGTTAGTGTGTTTTGTTTGTAAAGATTAGCTTCTTATGATATAATCAAATATGGGGTTAAGCAAAGATTACTCCCTTCGGCAATATTCCGTCTTAGGCATCTTCCCTGCAGCATCCCAGGCTTCCCCTTACGCGGCGCTGCAACTACTGCCATGTGATGGTGAAGACTCTTTGCCATGGAATCTTTGTCTCTATGTGTTGATGTAGTGGTCTTTGGCCTTTGCTTGTGACTCATTGGGCCATAGGCTTGGTTTGGGCCTCAAATGTATGTGTATGTTTTTTGTGGGCCCTTTTGAGTGATTGTGAAGCATATTGGGCTACTTTTTAGTGTGTGAAGTATGTTGGTGGCCCACTAAATGTGGTGGACTTGTAGCAAGGCCTATGAATGTGATGAAATAGTGAACCCTTGTGTATGCATAGGGTCAGCTAAGTGTGTGTTGGGACAAATATGCCTTGATTGTATGATGTGTGTTTGGGCCCTCTAGTGGGCTTTGGGTTTCCCCATTTTTGCCCCTAACATTTAGCCCCCTTTGAGTGAGAGACTTGCAATGTGCGGGTCTTGAACTCAAACAATCAAGTTTGAAGGAGATCAAATCTGGCCTTTTTGGCGAGAACGCTCTCTTTTGACAAGACCTTCCTGTAGTGACGGCTTCTACTACTAGTTCAGAATGATGCTTGCTTTCCCGAGAAAATAAACCCTTCACATGCTAGTTTGTTCTTCAAAGGATGCCTGACTCCATCGTATCCTTCTTGTTTCCAAAGGATTATAGGCTGTCTTTGCTTTTGGGAATTAACTTTGCCTGTTGGGGATGCTAATCGTCAGACAACCTAATTATGGCCACTGCTGCGCTCTTCTCCTTCCTTCATTGAATTTAAGCCTCAAATGTCCCATATATGCATATATTCCAAGATTATGTATAGATACATATATGGGGTAGAACATCTAGAGGCTTTTAATTTTTTTTTATCCGAGACCTACGCTCCCACTACCTTCATCATTCCCCTATATTTATTTATATTTTGCTATATATTTCTTTTTTGTTGAACCCGACGCCTTGTAGACACCCAATTTTGGCATTGTATCCTTTAATATAGGTTATTCTATTTCCACTTTCGCATTTAGGGTAAATATTTCCTTTGTTTGCATTAGGGGGCATTCTGGTCATTTACTAGTTCATAGTTAGCATTTTGATAAATTGGTTTATTTAGTAATCCTCTATTTAATTAACATTAGTTGTCATTTGTAAGAAAAAGCAAAAAAATTACTTTTCATATAAGTTGCATTTAGCATATTCCATTTTAATAGAGGTTGCATTTTGCATATTCCAATTAGTAATATGACATTGTCATTCTAGCCATGTTGGGAAGCCTAATGTTGGTGATTTAATTGGACCATCTCCATATTGCATAATTAGAGTTTGCATCCAACTAGAATTGACACGTAAGCCCATGCCCATATAGGCCCATTAGCTAGAATTCTCTTGAATGGCCTATGCTTTTAGCCACCTTTTACCTTCGTGGAAATCAAAGCCCAATTTGCAAAGAAATTCATTTCTATAAAACCCGAAATTACCAAAAAGGAAAAGAGTTATTTTCAATTGTCTGTTCACATCACACTGTTACACAAATTACATTGGCCCATTGCAAAATACAAAAGGGGTAGCTTTACATTTTGCATTTACAGGTTGTAAGTTTCGAGCTTCAAATTCAGAAAAACTACAAAATTAAAAATAAAAAGTACAAAGACATTTTTATTTTCCTGGCTTCTCCTCCTACTACCTTGTCTTAATTTTGTCTTTAAAGCTGCAGAGCAAATTGAGAGCAACAACAGTAGGTAAAACGTCTAGGTTGCAAATACAACGAAAAGTAAAAAGTCTGATCCTACCCGCCAAAGCCGCAAGTCTGCTAGTCTTCTTTCCGCAAGCCCAGATCGGTGGGGGCACAAATGAATAAGGCATTCACAACACTTCATCAAGTTCCAAACACCATGAGACCCAACAACATCATTGCTCACAATTAAAGTAAATGGTAATGCAACATGATTAACGAGGCAGCATGCATTTTCAGCCCAATACATAAGAACAACGGATAGAAAAGATAAGTTAGGAAATGGTGACACTGTCATTTAGCATTCACCAAAAACAAACACAAAAAGGGCATTTCAGAGGAAAGTCATCAAGTCAAGAGAGAGAGTCCAAGACAACCATGCTTCCAGAGTTTTTCATTTCAACATGCATCATAAGATTGCACCCAAGAGGGAAACACAAAAAATAAACAGAGTATGCATTGACTTACCTAGGAACCATCATTGCATAAGCTATTCGTAGCAAACATTTCCATTTCATTAGGACTTCGCATTTTAGTTCTATCATCTAGCATATTGTTTTAGCACAAAAACAATACATGCATTTTACATTTCAGAAAAAGCAAAGAAACACTACTCTGTGGCATGCGTACTCGGCTAACAAAGAACATTCTTACATTCTGTGTTCATCTTTAGTTCATGAGATTGCAGCACGAATCATCTTTAAATTTTCGTTTCACCATAGCAGTTTGCATTCTAGAGGACAAGTCATATTGCATTTTCAATCACAAGCATTGGCACCATATCACTCAGCATACATGGTTTAAGCAGCATCACAGGCATATATACAAGCATGCATTTTTTTTCTCTTCTCTTCTTTCAAAGCATTCCAGAATGTCAAAAACAAAATATATTACAGCATTTCATAGTCACATAGCATTTTGTTAGTCACATGGCATTTTAGCAGTTTAGCATATCATGACTAGTAGTCGGGTCACATAGCATTACACTTTTAAGGTTAGGCATTTTAAAATACAGTAGGACATGCACATTTCATAAGCATACGTTTTGGTACATTTCAGCACACAAAGGCAGCAAAGCACATGTAGGTGCATCAATTCAACTCAAAACAGCATGCATCTCTATTGTTCATATGATCATATGTCAAGTGCTCATTACTTACACAGTCTCCATCAAATAAGCAGGCATTACTAAACACTTACATTCGGCATTGGTAGAATCACATCAGTTCATTACAGCTCATATACACACTACCCAAAAAACTAAACATTTAAGCATTAGGATTACCATTTTTCATCACCGTTTAGCAGCATTTTTCAATAAACAAAACAGCATGCATTGCATTGCATTCATTCATTCTTAGCATCTAATCAAATTTCCAGCATTATTAAACACCTACATTACAGCAACAAATCCCAGTCATCAAGGCATCCTTGTCATTTAATTTAGCAGTATAGTTGCATTTTTAAGTTAAAATACATGCATTTACAACCATCAAACAAACAAAATAAAGCAGGGAAAAGTCAGAGAGGAGAACCTATACCTGTTGGCAGCTCGTGATTGGCTCCAGGCAAGCCACAAAATTGCCAACTCAGCAATGCAGACACTAAAAGAGGAGGCATGTGAGAGAAAGCTATGCTGAGGCAAGTCAGAACAAGACAAAAAGGGCAAAAACCGTGTGTTCCTTTACACGGTTCCATCGTACAATGCTAACCTGCATATGGAGACAAGAAGAATTAATAAAAAGCCAATAAAAAAAACAGAAATAGGAGGACCATGGGATGGAAACCTAATCTACGGTGGGAGTTTTAGATGGAGGAGCTATATAAACGCCATTATCAACAGAAGAAAGGAGGACAGTTTTTGAGGTTTTTGGAGGGTTTGAAAAAAAAAAGATTTTAGCGGTTCTTAAAAATGAAAACAAGAGAAAAGCTACAGAAAAGAGCCATTAGAGGCTTACCTATTCTAGATTCGATCTAGATCGTGTAGTTTTTGAGCTCTCTGTCTCTCACTCTTGCCTTTTTTTACAAAAGCGCCATCTTTTCCTTTTCTTCTTCCCGAAAAGCCTTCAATCGGGGATCAGTGTTTTTTTTTTTAAAAGGAGGGGGGGGGGGGGGGGTTGGTTGGTTAACGGCGGAGATCCGCTGAGAGTTGCAGCGCCGTTGGTTGCTAGGTTTAGGTGGGTGTCGAGGAAGGAAGAAGGTAATTGAAGGTGAGTGAGGTTCGGGTCCCTTATTCATTTAATCATAGGCTTATTTTCCTTGTTAATGGCTATTAATATATGGGCTTTGCTTCATTTTTTTTTGTTTTTATTATTAGCCTATGGGCCTAGTCCGTTTGTTTCTTGAATCTTGGCATCTATTTTGGTTCACTACAATTAGATGTGAACAAGAATATCAAATAAAGATGCAATCTTGATAAAAAAAATTGAGTCTTTAGTCTAAAACTTGGCAATTTTAGTGATAAGAATTGAATCTTTGGGTAATAAAGGTTGAGTCTTGATAGGTTTGATGATAAAAATTGAGTCTTGGGGAAATAAAGGTAGGGTCTTGCTGATTTAGATAACCAAGTTTAGACCTTTAGGTAGTAAATATTGGTCTTTGATAATTTTAACAAGGAAAATTGGTTTTTTTTTTGGTAATAAATGTTGAATCTTGGTAACTTTAATAATAAAAATTAAGTCTTTAGATGATTAATGTTGAGTCTTGATAAATTCTTAAAAGTAAAAAAAATAGAGCTCATAGTTTAGCTAAAGTCATATTAAGTCAATTTAGTTAACAACCAATATTAAATACGTATAGCTTTGTTGAATAATTTAGCAAGCTAATTAGCAAAGTTTAAAAATGTAGTAATTGGAATTAGGTGAATAATATATGACTTAGTAATTAGAATTTAGGAATTGGGTCTTAATGCTCTCTTTGGGCCTTTGGCTATTATGTAGGCTTGGATGTTATTTGGGACTGTCATATCATGTGGGGTGGTGTTTTGTTGTTGGACCTCTTAATATATTTAGGTTTGGGTTCTTGTTTCTTTTTGATATTTTTGCTTTGGGCATGCTTACTTTGTGGTTTGATTAAATTGGGCTTAAGGTTTCATAAATTCTATTTGCATAATTGAATTGATAATTTAGTTGGGAAATTATTAATAATCTTGTAAAAAAAAAATCAAAATGGTAGCTAAAGCATTTGCATCCATATTTACTCTTATTTCAATGTTGTTATTTCTATGCTATTGAATTGTTCATGCGAGATTAATTAAACTGACTCCCTTCGGGGCTTGAAACTTCCGGAAGGACACTTCTCAGTGTGTGGGCTTGGGTCCGGATGGGTTTCTCGTATAATCACCCGGTAAATTATACTTAACCGAAAAACATGCATCATATGCATTCATGCATTTAAGAGTTTAGTGTATCAATAAACTAAGAATTATAAAAGAAAAGTCTAAAGGAAAAATCAAAGGAAAAGAGATGAGGAAGAAGGAAGAGAGTGGTGTCAGGTTACAAATAAAAAATAATAATAATAAAAAATCAAAAAAAAGAAAAGGGTAAATAGTAATTCAATTCAAAGAGTAAAGAGTCAAAAGAGAGGTAAAATTATTATTTGGTAATTCAAGAAAAAAAGTAAAAGAATGAAATTTAGTAATTAAAGTAAAATGGGTAATATGGAATTTAGTAAATAAAGTAATAAAGGTAATATGGTAAAAAGAGTAAATAGTATTTTGGTAATTAAAGAGTAAAATTGGTATTTAATGAGTAAAAATGAAATTTGTTAACTAAGGTTAAATGGTAAATAGTAAAAAATGAAATGCGGTAACTAAGGTTAAATAGTAAATGGTAAAAATGAAATTTAGTCATTAAAGAGTAAAAATGAAATTTGGTAACTAGGATTAAAGGGTATTTGGTAAAAAAATGAAATTTGGTAATTAAAGAGTAAAATGGGATTTGGTAATTGAAGCACAAAAAGGGTAAAGTAAAATTGGTATTTGATAATTAAAGAGTGAAATTGATAAAAAAGACATGGTATTTAGTAATTAAAGGAAAAAGGGTAACATTGGTATTCAGTAATCAGTAAAAAAAGAGAGTAACTAATAACTTAAGTTACCAACAAAAAAAAAAAGAAAGAGGAAAAATGGTAATCTGTAAGAATAATCAGCAGTAATCATCTTAATTAAGTCGATCAAAGAGTAAAAATGAAATCAATAGCAAAATAATGGGTTAAAAGACAATAATTAAAAATTAATTATTAATAAGCCATGAAAAACTTAAGAATAGAAACAACCAATAGAAACCCATAGTTAATTTTAGACTAGTCAGTGTCATCATCTTGACGACCGTCGTGGGGGTGCTAATCCTTCCCCATGCGTACCCGACTCCCGAACTTTAGATTCTGGTTAGAAGACCGTTTATTAGGTTCCGTGTTGCCTTTGCCAAGCTTAGGTTAATATTAGACTTAATAATCTGATATGTGGCTAATCACACCTAGGTTAAAAAATATTAGTGGCGACTCTCATAGTTAGAAACAGTAGTTTCCCCTTCCTTCCTTTTAAGTCGTTAAACGGTAGGGTTCGGACACCCCGGACCCGAACGTTGCGACAGCTTGGCGACTCCGCTGTGGACGTTAGAGAGTCAAACTGAATACTGGTTTAGAATTAATTAGGGTTTCTTATTTGGTTGTATGCTTGTTGTTTATTTCTGTTTACTTATGCTTATTTTATGATTTTATATGTTTATATGCTTTGTACATATCTTGTGTATTTCATCTAATCCATATTTGCTTTGGGAATTGGGAACCTTACTAGCCTAGAGTGGGCAACAGTAAGGACAGTCTGGGAACCTTTAGACCCAGTGTCAAGCCTCACCCAGCATGTAGATCCTTGAGAAATCCAGCCTAGGTAGAGCCGATCCCGTGAGTATGAGCCTAGGTACACAAAAGGAACATTTCTTACCTTTACCATTTGTCCTGCTTTATTTGTTATTCTTTGCAAAAATAGACTGTAGACAAGATAAATGTCTTACCTTCAATAATTGGACTACCTGCCCAACCGAGTTCAGATACTCAATTTTGAAAATCAGAAAATCTTTTGAATATCTCAAGGGTACTATTTCCAAAAATTTTACTTTGCTTTAAGTTTATTTTATCTTAAATATATCTGCTTCTAACATGATTTCCTTTTTGCGTTTTTCTTTCTCTTTCCTTTTTCCCTTTTTTCTTTTCTTTTTCGGTATTTCTGCATCATTTATAGGTCATTCACCACCACAGTAGATAGATTAGTGATGGAAGAAGACGAGTCATGCATACCACTTGAGGGGCGAAACAGTCAAATCCGACGGGCTGAGATTCTTCATCAGGAACAGAGAGCACATCACGGGGATAACTTGCCGGAGGACTTTCAGTCTACTGTGCCAGAAAGATCAATTTGGACTTACGGCAGAATAACCTTGCCGAACTTAAGCAGTTGTGGAGAGAGCTGAGGAATGTGAATTGGGATAGGTTCAGGGCGAATTACGGGGATGTGGCGAGGCTCATGTATGTTAACGTGGATGAGAACGCAATCAGGGGAACTTTGCCGTTCTGGGATGCGTCATACCAGTGCTTTACCTTCAATGAGGTAGATATGGTTCCCACCATTAAGGAATATGCTCAGGTATTGAATTTGCCACAAGTCAATGAGGGGACCAGAACTTTCATGAGGAACAGTAATGCGTCTACGCTGACAAAGCTGATGGGTCTCATGGGGTTTCAGAAGCGAGAATATCATAATTATCTGAAAAGGAAAGGATGCTCGAATGGGTTCACTACAGATTGTTTAATGAAGTTTGTAGGGGATCATCATGATCAGGAAAAGGGGCATGATGTGATGGCTTTGTTGATATACGGATTGGTGGTGTTCCCGAAGGTGCTAGGTCATGTGGAGGAGTCGTTGGTGTATTTGGTAGACGGCATGAAGATGGGTGATAATCCGACACCAGCTATATTGGCAGAAACCATCCGATCACTCAATTACTGTCGTAGAACTAGAGAGGGTAGATTTCCAGGGTGTGCACAGCTACTAACCATCTAGATTAAGAGCCACTTCCCGAGTCTCAAGTCAACGTTTGAACGAAACTTGGTCTATGGGAGCAGAAATGCGATCAGAGAATATTGTCGAAGTGAATGGCCTAAGCGAACTAAGGGTGATTGGGTTAAACTCCTCAGGGACCTCAAATCAGATCAAGTTGTGTGGATGGCCCCATGGTTCAAACAATATTATGTGATCTACCGATGTGGGAATAATCCGTGGGTGCCATTACTAGGAGTATGGGGAGCCGTTAGCTTTGCACCAATACTGGCAAGAAGGCAATATGGAGCAGAACAGTTTGTACCAGCGTCCCACGGATTAAATAGTATTGACTTTGAGTACGGGGCCAAGACCGATAATTGGAGGAAAAAGTGTGATGTATTAAGGGGTTTATTGAGAGACATGCACTTCGTGACGAAGTTCCAGTTTGGCGAAGGTGTAACTCCGGAATACCTTGACTGGCATAGGCTTAGAGTAAAAGACCTCAAGGTGCCTCCACTTAGTGATCCCGAGGCCAGTGTAGGGGAAGAAATGGAAGATAGGATAATGGCATTGGAGCTTAAATTGAAGAGGGAAAGGGATGGTTCTAAGACCGAGCGATTGAGAGAACAAAACCGACAGCTGTAGTTGGAAAAAGAGAATAAGGAAAGAGAAAACGAAGAAATGAGGGCCCTGATAAGAGAACTCCGAGGTGAAGTGAAGGATGAGAGAAAAGGAAAAGAAAAGGCAGCCCAAGAGGTCCAAAAGCTAGAAGGGGTTATGAAAGAAGACAGAAAAGAGATGGCCATATGGATAAGGAAAGCCGAATTCCAAAAAGAAGATAACAAATGGCTAAAAGGTAGGATGGACCAGGTAAAAGCTGAGAACGAAGTAATTGATCAACAGATTAAGGTCCTAAGCAGAGATATGAAGAGACTCCGAGAAGACAATGGAAAGGCCAGAGAAAAGTATGAAAGAGCCAAAGTAAGACTCAGAGCGATGAAGGAATCAAAGACAACCATGGAGTCACGTCTGGACATTCTCCGGAAGGTTGCACAGATCAACCAGAATGAGTACGAAGAATTGGACAAGACGGTCTCAAAGCTCCAAACTAATTACACAGAACTCAAGAACAGGTGTGAAGGACTTCGGGCAGATGTCGCCATCGGCGAGGCTTACAAAATCATGCATGACCAGAGATGCGGACAAATTCGTTGGTTGCTAGAAGAAATCAAAGTAGGTGTCATGTGAGCAGAAGATATGAGAGACCGGGCACGGGAGGTGCGCCTAAGCGTGGCCCCGTTCGAGGATCGCCAGCAGCCTTTGGCCGATTTTCTGGATGCCGCGATTAATCAGTACAGTCAAGTCATCAAGCACTTCAGACGTCTTGTGGGATGGCCTCCAGCACGGTGAACTGTTTGTAATAAATTTAGTGCCAAAGATCATGAACAATATTCCAGTTATTACGGTTTCAGTTTGCTTTAGTGGATGATTGTTTTTGTTATTGATACTCCAGACTATGGTTTTGTAATTAAAGTTCAGCAATCAAGTTCAGTATTGTCTGATCTATCTACTAATCTATCTATCTGATGTGGTGAATGAGTAGGTTCATGCATCATCCTTGCATTGCATAACATTCTTAATTTACATGATAATAATCAAACTTTCTAATAATAAAAGATAATAACAATTTTTGGCATTCAACTCAGGAGAATATCAAGATAGCACGACCCAGAAAACAGTATCAGCAGACTCGGCAGTATAACACTAGGTCCAGCACAAGAAAAATGGATGAACAGTCTGCAGAAATTTAGCGATTAAAGGACGAAATGGCGCGCCGTGATGAAGAGGCGAAACGCCGAGAAGAAGCTACAAATGCTCAGATGGAGCAAATGAAGGGAATGTTAATGCAACTGATGAGAGGAAAAAATTTGGTGGATGACACTCGGAATATAGAGGATCCGACTGGAGGAATGTTCAGGGCGAACTCAGGCTTGACTGGAGCAAGTTCAGGGCTGACCGGGGTAGCAACTGAAAATGTCAACCCTTTTGCACTTCCAACGTCAAGTGGAACACATATCGTGTTCCCACCACTATCAGGAACGACAACTAGGCCTTTTGCCACAGATCCTCTAACGTCTGGCGGGACGCAGTTTGGTTTTTCGTCATTTTCAGGAATAGTGGATGGGACTTTCTACCCTCCCCGTCCAGGGCTTTACACCAGGGTTGGCATGTCATCTACATCCTTGCCACGTGACCACTCTTATTTGAATCAGCCAGGGATAGCTGCAACCAAACTTATCGATCTGACAAAGGAGGATAGTTTAAGCAAAGGGGTCGAAGAAGAGAAATTTTGGCAGAGAATTGAAGGCAGAATAGAGGATAGATTGAGAGGTGTGGACGGGATTCAGGACTATGGGATTCCTAGTATTGGAAATACTGCCTTGGCTAAAGGAGTAATCATTCCTCCAAAATTTAAAATGCCGGACTTTGAGAATTATGATGGAACTAAGAATCCTAGAGATCATGTACTCAGTTTCCAGAACAAGATGGCGCCGTTCTCTACTGATGATAAGTTTCTGATGTACAGCTTCATGTTTAGCTTGACTGGGTCGGCAATCACATGGTACAACTAACTGGACCCGAGAAACATTGAGACCTGGAGTGACATGACCAAGGCCTTTTTAGCGCATTTTAGGTATCTAATGGATTTGGTTCCCACTAGAGACACTCTGACAAACATGTCCAGAAGACCAGATGAATCATTAACGGCTTATGGCCAGCGTTTTAGAGAGGTTGCCATGTTGATTCCTTCACTTCCTAAGAGGGAAGTAAACTCTTTATTTTTGAGAACCCTACCTAAAGAATATTTCAAGGCACTCCTCCCGAAGATCATAGAGTCATTTTCAAGCCTAATAGTAATTGGGGAAGCCATGGAGGCAGCGATCAAGATGGGGTACCTAGATGAAGTGAGCGACCCAGCTCGGAAAGGGTATAAGAAGAAGGAAGGAGAGGTACACTCGGTGGGTCAGTCAAATTTTAGACCTAGGAATCAGGGACAACAGTACTACCCTTGTCCAACGGGGAATTATGGGTACAATTATAGGCCTCGTGGATATTACCTCCGGTATTAAACGAACCCTTACCACACTCAATACCCTGGAAATGTCAGTGTTGTTAGTGGGACACCTTTTCAACCAATACCTCAGAATTAGCGCCCAAGTGCCCCTTTGGCAATTCAACAAAAGAATCTAGCAAATCCGAAAACTCCGATTGATCCAATCCCGTATACCTATACAGAGCTTCTCCCACAGTTATTACAGCAGAATTTGTTGCAAAGATTGCCGTTCTCGCAGCCTATGTGATACGAATCTAGTTGTTTTAAGATTCAAATCCACCCTTGTGACCCGCCAAGAATCAACTTGAACAACTTTCAACTTCTAGATGTGTATGTCGACAATCTCACCCAAGCAATCTTCTTCTTTCATCGGCCTTAGACCTCCAATTAGACCTGCAATTGAACACCTAAGATCACAAGATTCACAAGCAATCAAGTATCACAACTTAATTGCTTGCTAGGACTCTACAAGATTGAAGAACCCTAAGTTTTACTCAAACTAGAACAAAGAAGCTAAGATAATCAATTTGGGTAAAAACCTCAATTTTATTAATCAACTCAACTTATGTTTCCAAGAGGGGGGTTGGTGCCTTTATATAGGCAAGAAGGGGGGGGGGGGGTGGGCGGCTCTGATATAAATTCCTATGCCCTAAGGGTAAAGGAAAAAGCTAGGAAGGAGCTAGGAAAGATCCTACTCGTTATTCTACTAGGAAAATGAAAATAACAAGTCCTATTAAAACAAGGATTGGACTTAGTCAAACAAGGCCCAACCCAATGTCATCTAAACTAAATAAATAGCTAATTAAAATAGAAGAAAGCCCACAATGGCCAAATTACAACTCCAATGGCCTAATACTCATCGATTTCAAGTAGAGTACATAACTTGGAATCGATGGGAATATTCCTTTGGTGATGATTTCCAATGGGCTTCAAATGATCTCCAATGGCCTTGAACTCGTCAAGATGAACTCTAATGAGGCCCAATAATGCTTCCTTGAACCTTTTAGCTCTTGCTCTTGTCATTGGGCCTAATGGCATCTTCAATGGATCAAATGGCATCTTAGGCAATTCCAATGAGCTTGAAACCTTCTCCAATGAGCTTGGAACCTTCTCCAATGAGCTTGGAACCTTCTCCAATGAGCTTGGAACCTTCTCCAATGAGCTTGGAACTTGCTCCAATGATCTCCTAGCATCTTCAAGACCATGATGAGTCTTTGGCGCATCATCCCCTCTCCCCTGAAAAGGATTTGTCCTCAAATCTGCATCATTATCAAACAAGGATAAGTCCGAGACATTAAAAGTAGCACTTACATTACCATATTCACTAGGAAGATCTAGCTTGTATGCATTGTTGTTGATCCTCTCCCGAACTTGGAATGGACCATCTCCACGGGGTAAGAGCTTAGACTTCCTCTTCTCAAGGAACCTTTCCTTCCTTAGATGAAACCAAACACAATCTCCAGGTTCAAAATGACCTTTTTGCGCCCCTTGTTAGCATTCTTCATGTAGTGTTGTGTTTTCTTCTTAATTTGAGCTCTAACCTTTGTATGAAGATCCCTAACAAAATCTGCCTTGCGTTGCCCATCCATGTCAACTTGCACACTCAAAGGTAAACTCAACAAATCCAATGGGGTTAAAGGATTAAAGCCATACACACATTCAAAAGGTGAAAATCTAGTTGTACTATGTATGCTTCTATTGTATGCAAATTCAACATGAGGCAAACAATCTTCCCAAGTTCTTAAGTTCTTTTTAATCAATGCTCTAAGTCCTATTAACTACTTCAGTTTGACCATCAGTTTGAGGGTGACAAGTAGTTGAAAATAACAACTTAGTACCTAACTTAACCCACAAAGTTCTCCAAAAGTGACTTAAGAACTTAGCATCTCTATCACTCACAATCGTCCTAGGCATTCCATGTAGTCTAACAATCTCTTTAAAGAACAAATTAGCTACATTAATGGCATCATCGGTTTTAGTGCATGCAATGAAGTGTGCCATCTTAGAAAACCTATCAACAACCACAAAGATAGAATCTTTACCTCTCCTAGAACGAGGTAAGCCTAACACAAAATCCATGCTAATATGAGTCCATGGTTCATGAGGAATAGGCAAAGGAGTATACAATCCATGAGGTTTAGATGTAGATTTAGCTTGCAAACAAGTAATGCAACTAGAAACATGCTTCCCTACATCATATCGCATCTTAGGCCAAAAGAAGTGTTCATGCAAAATTTCATATGTTCTATCAACACCAAAGTGACCCATTAAACCTCCCTCATGTGATTCCCTCACAAGCTCAAAACGCAAAGAACAAGTAGGTATACACAATCTAGATTCCTTAAACAAAAATCCACCATGCTTATAATACTTTCCAAATCCAGAATTTTCCTTAATGAACTCAAATCCAAGAAATTTAGAATCAAGCATGGAAAGTAAAACATACCTCCTTGATAAAGCATCGGCTACAACATTCTCCTTACCTTTCTTGTAGTGCACCACATATGGAAAGCTCTCAATGAACTTGTATCGCACACCATATGGATTGAGTTCAATTCCTCTAATGGATGACAATCCACTAGGAATTTCCTCACAAAAGTAAGCTACAAACTTCCCTGTTTGTATCAAAACAATTCCAATCCCTACAAAATCACTCAAAAAAGACACAATATTGCTTGGAATATCTCCAGCCAAGTTGTTAGTACCCATTAGTGTATTTCGAAACAAATGTAAGATCAAAACAGAATTCTCATGCAAAACACTCTTAATCTCACTCTCAGTAGCTAACATACACTCTTTAACAACTTTCTTAGAAGTTTCTTTTCTTTCACCCCAAACAGTCCTATTTTCAATGCTATGATCAACCAAAATAGATTTGTTTTCATCACAATTAGCATACAAAACAGAATTTGTTTCATCACAAACAACACCTAAAACAGATTTAGTGTCATCACAAACAACACTCAAATTAGGTTTAGTATCATCGCAAACAACATCTAAAACACTCTTTGCAACTAGGGCTGTTTTATCATCAAAACAATCAACAATTTTAGGTTCGGACTTACTCTTTTCTTTAGCCCTAAATGCATCATCCAATTTAGCAAAATCATCTCTCACTTTAATTTGATCTTTTAAAGCTTCTTGAAGTGATAAAGGAACTAAAGTAACAGGCCACTTACCATGCATAAAAGAGTATTTGTTTGTCTCACCATCATGCTTCACCTTGTTGTCAAATTGCCAAGGTCTCCCAAGCAACACATGATAAGCTCGCATTGGTAGCACATCACACAAGACATCTACTTTTTACCTGCCCAAAGAAAGAGTAACCAAAACTTGTTTGTTAACCCTAATTTCTTCTCTATCATTGATCCAACTTAAGCTATAGGGTTTAGGATGTTTAAAAGTAGGTAGTTGTAACTCTTTCACCAAATAATCACTAACTATGTTTTTACAACTATCTCCATCTATAATCACACTACTAGGCTTTCCATTCACATACATCCTAGTATGAAACAAATTCTCCCTTAGAACATCCTCTTTTACATAGGCACTCAAAGTTCTCCTATCAACCAAACTAAGTGGAGCTTGTTGATTTTGAACCCCCAAGGCCTCAATTCTTGTTGTTATAGTGCCTAATTGTTGCATGATAGCTTGCAACGAGGTAGCCACATCATTGGCTTGATTTTGATCTCCCATTGTACCTACACACAAAGAAAAGTTAGTAATAAAAATTCCTCACAAGTGTGTGTGTGAATTACCTTTGTTGTGCTCTCGTGTTTGCACTCAACCTTTGGAATGGCGATTCACTATTCTCTTAATGATCTCGCAAGATTATGCCTTTTTCTAACTTCAATAGGCCTAATAAGAGCAAATTGTTAAAGCCTCCTTTCTTCTCGTGACCTACTTGAGGAACAAACAATTAACTTGAGTGAATCAAAAACAAAAAGTGATCTATACAATCCAAACAGCCTTTTGTCCCCCAAGCTTGCTGCACAAAACACAATTAGCAACTCAAATCAATCAATTCAATCAATTATAAACCCTAGTACCACTTAGATCCAATTTAGCACCACTTGTCTCCAATAGGGTTTAAACCTGATATTCTTCAAATTAGATCTCAATTCATAGCAAAAGCAACCCAAGAATCTCAAACAAACAATCAATTAGGGTTAGATGCAAACAATTGACTCAATTGCTCAAAACAAACCCTAATCCCCAAATTCCCAAATCAAGAACCCTAGTTCTTGGTCGAAATTTTTTTTATTTTTCTATATTTTTTTGATATTTTTCGATTAAACTACAAGGTATGAGGACTCCAAATCTGAATTTTCAAGTCGATTGGAGTTAAGATGAAACCACAATAAATTTTTTAATTTTCGGAATTTTTAGATCTAGAAAATTTGAAAAACTTTGATGGATGAGATGTATGAAAAACTTGATGATAGATGAATAGAAGGATAGATTTACCGATTGAAGATGACAACCTATGCTCTGATTACCAATTGATACGAATCTAGTTGTTTTAAGATTCAAATCCACCCTTGTGACCCGCCAAGAATCAACTTGAACAACTTTCAACTTCTAAATGTGTATGTCGACAATCTCACCCAAGCAATCTTCTTCTTTCGTCGGCCTTAGACCTCCAATTAAACCTGCAATTGAACACCTAAGATCACAAGATTCACAAGCAATCAAGTATCACAACTTAATTGCTTACTAGGACTCTACAAGATTGAAGAACCCTAAGTTTTGCTCAAACTAGAACAAAGAAGCTAAGATAATCAATTTGGGTAAAAACCTCAATTTTATTAATCAACTCAACTTATGTTTCCAAGAGGGGGGTTGGTGCCTTTATATAGGCAAGAAGGGGGGCGGGGGGGCTCTGATATAAATTCCTATGCCCTAAGGGTAAAGGAAAAAGCTAGGAAGGAGCTAGGAAAGATCCTACTCCTTATTCTACTAGGAAAATGAAAATAACAAGTCCTATTAAAACAAGGATTGGACTTAGTCAAACAAGGCCCAACCCAATGTCATCTAAACTAAATAAATATCTAATTAAAATAGAATAAAGCCCACAATGGCCAAATTACAACTCCAATGGCCTAATACTCATCGATTTCAAGTAGAGTACATAACTTGGAATCGATGGGAATATTCCTTTGGTGATGATGTCCAATGGGCTTCAAATGATCTCCAATGGCCTTTAACTCGTCAAGATGAACTCTAATGAGGCCCAATAATGCTTCCTTGAACCTTTTAGCTCTTGCTCTTGTCATTGGGCCTAATGGCATCTTCAATGGATCAAATGGCATCTTAGGCAATTCCAATGAGCTTGAAACCTTCTCTAATGAGCTTGGAACCTTCTCCAATGAGCTTGGAACCTTCTCCAATGAGCTTGGAACTTGCTCCAATGATCTCCTAGCATCTTCAAGACCATGATGAGTCCTTGGCGCATCACTATGCCAAACCCAACAGCTTGGTATGACTGCAACGCCCATTGTGACTACCACTCGGGAACTGAAGGGCACTCTACTGAGAATTGTTGGAGGTTGAAACTCGATGTACAAGAGTTGGTAAGATCAGGGAAGTTGAGTTTTGCAAACCCAACCCCGACTAATCCATTACCTAACCATGGTGGGAATCAGGTGGGAGTAATCGAGAAGAGTGAAACGGTCAGGAGTCGAATTCAGGAAGTGGCCACTCCGATGGCGATGGTCTATAAAGCTTTAGTGAAAGCAGATATGATAGTCCCAAGAGAGTTTGGAGAAGAAGAAGCAAGTGAAATATGCCCATATCATGGTTTGGGGCATGGGATTCAAGAATGTTCCGATTTCAGAAGGAAAGTGCAGAGTTTGATGGATGAGGGAAGAATGGAATTCTATGTAGAAAGCAAAGAAAATGAGGCTGATGTTATTATCGAAGAGCACATTCAACCTTTTATACCAGCTCCACCTAAGATCAAACCTCAGCCATTTATACCGGTTCCGTCCATAAGTTCATCTCAACCTTTCGTACCAAAACCACCAACAGTTTTGCCAGCCCATATGCAAAAGCTGGTAGCATCTGTAGTTGTGAAACCCCCACAGCCATTTCCTTATACAGATAGCCGCCAAGTGCCGTGGAAATACGATCTCAGTGTAACTACATCATCAGGGGAAGGTAGTTCGGCCAATGTGACGGGCATTGGTAGAATGACCAGAAGTGGGAGGGTGTACTCGCCAGAAATGACAGAATCAGCCTAAAAAAGGAGGGAAGAGATTGTAGCCCCAGAAACTTTATGCTTTTATTTGAACTTTAGAACTTTGGACAGTTTGCATTCATGGCTGTATTTGGCATAGGGTGCTTATATGTGACCCCTTTTTATGTTTGAAATACTTATATGTGAAGCATTTTATTTGTGGGATATTCATGTATGTGTGGATTGTTTACATTTGTGTGGAATATCCATATGTGTGGAATATTCATATGTGTGTGTCAGGTGCAGTTGTGTATCTGCAGTATATGCAAAAAAGTATTTTGTGGCAAATGATACTCTCTTTGTATTTATTTAAGTAGTAAACAAAAAGACCCAGTACATGGGATCTCCTCCCATGGGCAATAAAGAGAGGCCTACTCGAACAATATTCATTCTAGCAAAAGTAGGGCTTCAGCCACTTTGCGTTGACTTATTCAAACCACACTGCTTTATCCACCTCTTTAACTCCGTAGTACCCACTTTCAAAGGCCTCCTCAGTGGCATAGGGCCCATCCCAACTTGGGGCAAACTTGGAAGGCTTGGAGAGATTCCTTCTCACATGGTCTGCGGCCTTAAGAACCAACTGTCCTTGTGAAAATACCCTCGGTTTGACTCTTCTGCCGTAGGTCTTGGGCATGGTTTGCTGGTACCTCCTCATATTCTCTGCTGCCATATTCCTGGCTTCATCTATGCTCTCTGGATCTAGCATTCTTTTTTGCCCACACATTGCCACCAAACTATCAAGCTCAGTGGAAGCCCAGATTCTGGCAGTTGATACTACAAGCTCTGCAGGTAGGATTGCCTCACTGCCGTAGACCAGGGAGTATGGCGAGAAGCCTGTAGAGGATCTTGGTGCCACGCGGTATGCCCATAATGCGTCTGGGAGGTGCTCGCTCCAACCACCTTCATACTCATACACCATTTTGCTGAGGATTTTGAGCAACACTTTGTTAGTTGCCTTGGCTTGCCCGTTCCCTTGGGGGTAATAAGTTGTTGACCTCCTGTGCTTGACCTTGTATGCCTTCAAGAGTTTTTTCACCTTTTTGATTGACGAATGGAGTGCCGTTATCTGTCACTATTTTGTAAGGAATCCCGAACCTGCAAATAATGAACTCTTTGATGAATTTTGATACGACATCTCCAATCGCCTTGTAGAGAGGCATTGCTTCTACCCATTTTGTAAAATACTCTGTGGCAACAAGGATCCAATTCTTCCCTTCTGACGACGGCTGAATTTGTCCAATCAGATCAAGCCCCCAAGTATGGAACGGCTAAGGTGTCCTCATGTCTTGTAATGCCGAAGGGTGAGCGTGAATAATTCCCCCATGCATTTGACAAGTGCGGCATTTCTTCACATGTTCCTTTGAATCTTTTTTCAACTATGGCCAGTAATAGCCACAAGCCACTAACTGCTGGTACAATTTCTTCCTTCCTTGGTGCTCTCCGCAATCTCCGGAGTGTATATCTGCGATAACAGTGCCGGCTTCTACTGCGAAACGACAGCTTAATGGTTCCCCATTAAAGCCTTATCTGAACAATATCCCACCATCTACAAAAAACCTTTTTGCGGACCTTTTGAGGGCATACATTTTCTTAGGGTCTTCCGATAGTAATCCCTCAATTAAGTAATCCAAGAGGGGTTGCCGCCAATCTCCCATGACGTTTACTGCCATACACTATAGGGTTTCAAAGAGTGGGCTGCACCTGTCACAACTCTGCTGTACTGCGGAAGATTCCTCCTTCATTTTGGGCCAGAAGTAGCCTATCCTTTGTAATTTTTCTATACAAACTGACCTCGGGAGCTGTTCCACAAACTTTTGTATGCACCTCTTCCAATATTGCGGGTGCCTCGTCCTCGTGCACATATCTGGCAAGAACTCCGCCTGACCTTCTGTGGTACAAGTCTCCTTTGACCAATGCATAATCCTTAACTTCCTTGATAGAAGGAGGGTCAACAGAAAGTAGGGCCTCTTTGATTTGGACCCTCCAATCTTCGCTTTTGCCAGAGATCTTTGGTTCCTGCAAAGTTTTAAAGCTTGAAAATGATTTTTCCAGTTCCTGAGCCATAGCCCTATAGGGTGCCAAATTTGGTTCTTTCAGCGCAAAATCGCCTAGGACCTGGCTAATCACCAAGTTCGAATCTCCCGCCACTCTCACGTGCTTAACTCCCTTTTCTTTTGCTGCAAGGAGACCAATGATGTATGCTTCGTACTCGACAACATTGTTGGAACATGGAAAATCAAGTTTATAGGACAAAGTAGTTGATTGAGCCTTCTTGTCCAATATCACGATACGATACCTGCACCTCCCCTTTCTGTGGTGGCTGACCCATCAAAGTACATCGTATACACTTCCTCTGGTTCTGCGGTGGCCACTTGTTCTGCTGCACCAGGCACTTCATCTGTTATGTTGAGGTCGTCGTCACCTGGGAATTGTGCAAGGAGGTCTGCCACAGCTTGGCCCTTTACCTCAGAAGGATTATGGCAGATGATGGTGTATTGCGATAACTGCAGCAACCAATTAGCTAGTCTTCTCGTCAACATGGGCTTTGTGTGGAGATAGCGAATCGGGTTTGACTTAGTCATGAGATGTACTTCATGGGCCAAAAAGTAGGGCCGCAACTTTTGAGATGCGTAAATCAATGCTAGACACATTCTTTCCACCTTGGGGTATTTCTTTTCAACATCCTGCAGGGCTCAGCTAATGTAGTACACCAGGCATTCTTCTTCTCTTTCATTGAGCTGGGCTAGTAGGCCCCCTATTGTCGCGTCTGTCATAGCAAGGTATAGCTGCAACGGCTTTCTCGGAATAGGAGCTTGCACCGTTGGTAGAGTCATGAGCTGCTTCTTAAGGTGCTGGAATGCCTTTTCATGGGGATCCTTCCAAATGAAAGGTTTGTCTTTCTTCAGTAATGAGGCAAAAGCGGCAGTGTTTGACGCGAGCCTAGGAATGAATCTCCCGATGTAAAACAATCTGCCGAGGAAGCTCTTTAACTCCTTCACTGTTGCTAGCTTCTTCATTCCCATGATGGCATCAATTTTGCTCTTGTCCACACTAACGCCACGTTTGTGGACTAGGAACCCTAAAAATTTCCCTGCGGACACTCCGAAAGCACATTTTGCGGGGTTCATCTTAAGACTATACATGCGGCAGCGGGTAAAGACACGCCACAGAGCTTCAAAGTGACCGTCTCTGGTGCGCGATTTTACCACCACGTCATCAAAATAATCCTCCAAATCCTGATGCATGAGGTCATGGAAGATGGCTGTCATGGCTTTCTGGTAAGTGGCTCTCGCATTTTTTAGGTCGAAAGGCATCAAAGTGTAATAAAAATTGCCGATAGGAGTTCTGAATGCCGTCTTTTCTGCATCTTTCTGAGTCATCTTTATCTGGTTATAGCCGCTGAAGCCATCCATAAAAGAAAACATTGCATGCCCCGTAGTGGCATCAATGAGGAGATCCATATTCGGCAGTGGGAAATCATCTTATGGGTCCCACCTTAAGATCTATAAGCACAAGACCAAGGGTTTCCTCACTTGCATTGCCAAAACCTGAGATGGTCATTGGCGAGTTGTTGATCCTTTTGTGTGGTATTCCCGCAGCCAGCAATACACTTAATGAGATGAGATTCAAGGATGATGATCGGTCGTCAGCAAATCATAAAAATAAAAATCCCAACAATTACTAACTAAAGATAGCTAGGACAAGTAGGGGTCGATCCCACAGAGAGATAGGCAATTATTCTTTTTCTTAAAATAATCAAATAAGAGAGAAATTTTTAGTAGAGTTAAATCAAAGCAAACTAACAATTATAATTAACTAAGAAAGCAATAAAGAGAATTAATGAAAACAATCAATCAGAAAACAATGAATAAATTGAGAAAATAATTAAGAAAACCCTCCAATATAGAATTAATATCCCTCTTGACAATAATAACATTGATCATTGATATCTAAAAATTATGAAAACATTTGATAGCTTGTTTGGAATTAAATCCGAAATTACCAAATAAAATAAAAGGTCTCTTTTCCAGCTTAATTTATCCCTTTTATTCATAACAACCAATTTCCTTATTAGGGCTTAGAGATTTGTTAAGAACAAAGCATTAAGAACTAGTAATTTATAAACAAGCACAACAAGCAATAATTTACCCATTGATTCCTAAATCTCTTAGAAGGAAGTATTAGTTCTCCTCCAATTGCTACAAACAATTAAATCTGAAGTATTAGTTCTAGACTCAATTTAGCTAATGTTGACTTAATTTATCAAGATAGTGTCGACTCCAATCCATCAAAACAAGCAACATAGAATTAAAACAGAGAATTAAAAAATACCCTAACAATTTTCATATAAAAGCACAAAATCTCACCATGATATAAGTCAAGAGATCAATTAAATTATACATTGGAGAAAAGAAAAGGATTACTCACTCATGAATTGAGTGAGCATCCAAAGAAAAGAAGAAGAAAACTTATCTATGGATGAGAAGAAGAGGGGTGCGGCGGCTCCAAGGCTATCTCCTCCAAATCTTCAACTTCTACAATATTTTCTAAAAGGAATAAAATACAATACATAAAAAGCTAGATCTAAGGTGGCTATTTATAGTGGAAATAACCCTAAAGACTCCAATTTTAACTAGGAAAGGACTCTAGGACGGTTTTGGGGCTGACTTGGTCTCCAAGTTGGATTAAAAGTCAAAATAGGATCCTGGAATTTTCTGGATTCGTGCAGGGACTTCGACAGCGTTTTTGGGCTTGAGAATGGCAGAACTGGGTCTTGGACTTCAAAGGAAAGTTGTAGATCTCGGATTTAGCTTTCCAACACCTACTCACAGGTCCAAAATGGAGGTCTGAGCAGAAAGTTATGATTTTTCTACCGAGATTGCGCTGAATCCTAATCCTGTTAGGACTAGAAGTGTGAATATGCAGAAATTGGATATTTCCTTGGATATAGGTGACACAAATTGGGATTTTATTTCCAATTGTGGACTTATATGGGCTGTGTATTATCCCATATAAAATATCCAAAATTCCAAAGCTTCCGGGTTTCTTCATGGCTTGTCTTTAATCCTTCGCAATTAAAGCTCCATTCTTCAATTCTTGCTTCTTGAAATAATTCTTGAATGATCTTCAAATCTTCAAATTATCTTCAATAAGTCTTCAAACACGAACTTCGAATCTCCAAATCCATACTCAAAAATACTTTGCTCATATCTGTGTAAAAAGTCATCAAAATAGCTCCAAAAGTAGTGAAAATTAACAAATTCCCAATTTCACATCTCATAAAGACTCAAAACACAAATATTATCAAAATAACATATATTTAAGTATAAATAGATCCAAAAACATAATAAAATAGCCATAAAAATAGGGTTGTTTTTGGCTCGATCATATTTTCCCCCACACTTGAACTTTGCTAGTCCCTTAGCAAATCAATGTGTAAGTTAATGGAAACCAATTTTTTCTAAAATATCAATTTGAATTCATACATATATCAAGAATCAATTTAACCATGAAATCAAAATAACAAAGAATAATAACAGTACTCAATTCAAAAGATCAAGAAATAACAAGTATCATCATTCTTAAGTAGCCATAACCAAAGCAGCTTTAATCACTTATCATTCTTCACATCCTACAACTACCTATTCTTCACATCCTACAACTACCTCTCCCTATAGGCTCATGTTTTCCTCTTCTTCTCCATTACTCAAAATATTGCAATGTCATAAATACAAATCAAGGGTCATTGTGGGTTAGATTTTCAAGGGTAATTGTTTTTAGAAAATTGAGGTTACTAACCTCTGAAGTGTTCATGATTTAGGGGTTACTAACTCCCTTTATTTTGAGGCTACTAGCACTTTAGAAGGACTCCTTCTTTTATTTTTTCAGAGGGACAATATTTCTGCAATTCCATGCCTCTTATCCTCTTTCCAAGGGTTACTAACTCCTTTTGTTTAAGAAAAGAGTGACAACAATGGGTTTTTTTTTTTTTTTTTTTTTTTACAGAAATACTTCTTCTCCTCTATCATGAAAACACTTCTTTTTTATGAAAAGAATTTTTTTTAATTACCCTTTTTATAAGTAGTCCCCCACACTTATTCTTGACATATCAATAACATGCTTTCAAGATTGTAATTTCAACCAAGATTCAACACAAGTTCTAGAAATAGATAATCATAGAAGCAATAAAAGAATAAGATCATATCACAAACTTCAATTATACCTAATTCTAAAAAATCAAACAACATGCTATAACTCAATCAATGAATAAAGTATTCTTTAAAATTCTAATCATTCATCAATCATAATTAAAATAATCACTCAATATATGCATGAAAAATCAAAAAGTTTGAAAATTTGAAATTTTATTTCAAAAATCAATTTTTTTCCAAAATTGGGGAAATGAAAGATCAATCCAAAAACAATCAAATCCTAAATTCTAAATTCTTATGCAGACTAACATATGACTCAATTATCAAGTAACAACCTTATCAAGTATTCACCCCCCACACTTAAAATTCACATTGTCCTCAATGTATGAATACTCATATGTCTGAAAAGTGTGGTCATCATAAGTGTGATAGATAGCATAAAATGCATGATAAAAAACAAAAACAAACAAATCATTTATATCAAGGAAGCAATAGAAGTAATAGAAACAATATTCAATCAAAGCAAAGCAAAGCAAGAAAAAGTAAATGGAGATAGGGTTAAAGAAAGCTTCTCTATTTTCCAACATAAGCTCCATTCGTAAGCTCCAATTGCTCTCCATTCGATTGCTTTGATGGCCTTCCTATCCCTTGATATGAAATCCTAAAGGGAGAAAGAAAAATAAAAGAAACAAAAATTAAGGGTTAGTAAAAATAATAATGGGTTGCCTCCCAATAAGCGCTTGTTTAAAGTCATTAGCTCGACTTTCCCTTTCTTCAGTCTCTGGTTGGAAGATAAATTGGATCCTCCAATTTAATTTGTTCGATTAAAAGTGTTGGCATCGGCTCGAAGAAAGGCTTGAGCCTTTGTCCATTGACTTTGAATTGCTCCTTGGTATCAGGATTTTGAATATCTACAGCTCCATTGGGATATATTCTGATCACTTCATAAGCTCCTCGCCATCTCGATCGTAACTTTCCAGGAAAAAGTTTCACTCGATTGTAATACAGCAAAACCTTTTGACCTTCATGAAATGATCTTCACAATATTCCTTTGTCATGTATGGCCTTGGTCTTCTCCTTGTAAATCCTCGAATTCTCATATGCTTCATTCCTAATTTCTTCAAGCTCTTGTAATTGCAGCATCCTTTGAATTCCAGCTTTGTCAAAGTTAAGATTGTATTGCTTTACTGCCCACCATGCTTTGTGTTCTAACTCCACAGGTACATGACACAACCTACCAAATACGATTCCGTATGGTGACATACCAAGAGGTGTCTTGTAAGCTGTACGATAGGCCCATAAAGCATCTGATGTGCCAAAGACTCATCATGGTCTTGAAGAGCTCAATGGAGATCATGAAGAGGATGAGCACATGCGGCAAGGAGGCTTAAAGAAGCTTGAAGATGCTAGAAGTCCATTGGAGAAGGTTCCAAGCTCATTGGGGAAGGTTCCAAGCTCATTGGAGAAGGTTTCAAACTCATTGGAATTCCCTAAGATGCCATTTGATCCATTTGATCCATTGAAGATGCCATTAGGCCCAATGACAAGAGCAAGAGCTAAAAGGTTCAAGGAAGCATTATTGGGCCTCATTAGAGTTCATTTTGACGAGTTTAAGGCCATTGGAGTTCATTTGAAGCCCATTGGAAATCATCACCAAAGGAATATTCCCATCGATTCCAAGTTATGTACTCTACTTGAAATCGATGAGTATTAGGCCATTGGAGTTGTAATTTGGCCATTGTGGGCTTTATTCTATTTTAATTAGCTATTTATTTAGTTTAGATGACATTGGGTTGGGTCTTGTTTGACTAAGTCCAATCCTTGTTTAATTATGTCTTTAATTCCTTTTCCTAGTTGGGTTTGGACTAGTTTTACCCTAGGCCATATATTTGGACGAAAATTAGGTTTTATTTTCTAGATCTAGTCTTCCCCTATGCCTATATAAAGGCATCAACCCCCTCTTGTAAACATAAGTTGAGTTGATTAATAAAATTGAGGTTTTCACCTAAATTGATTATCTTAGCTTCTTTGTTCTAGTTTGAGTAAAACTTAGGGTTCTTCAATCTTGTAGAGTCCTAGCAAATAATTAAGTTGTGATAACTTGATTGTTTGTGAATCTTGTGTTCTTGAGTTGACAATTGCAGGTCTAATTGAAGACTTAAGGCCGACGAAAGAAGAGGAATCACCTTGTGAAGGTCATCGATCTACTCATCTAGAAGTTGAAGGAGTTCAAGTCGAGTTTGATAGATTTTCAAGGCTAGATTTGAATCTAAAACAACTAGATTCGTATCAACTGGTAATCAGAGCATAGGTTGCCATCTTCAATTGGTAAATCTATCCTTCTATTCATCTATCATCAAGTTTTTCATCCATCTCATCCATCAAAGTTTTTCAAATTTTCTAGATCTAAAAATTCCGAAAATTAAAAAAATCATTGTGGTTTCATCATAACTCCAATCGACTTGAAAATTCAGATTTGGAGTCCTCATGCCTTGCAGTTTAATCAAAAAAATATCAAAAAAATAAAAAAATTTTCGACCAGAAACTTGTGAAATTTATTCTGGCTTCGTTTGAGCTTCGAAAGCTTTGAAATTTGAGATCTAGACTTCTTGTAGTGTGATCTTTCTGGGAAAAATATAAAACAAAATCAAAAAATTTTGTGTCGTTATCGATTTTTTCCAGGAACTAGGGTTTTTGATTTGAGAATTTGGGGATTAGGGTTTGTTTTGGGCAATTGGTGCAATTGGTTCAATTGATTACATCTAACCATAATTGATTGTGTGTTTGAGATTCTTTGGTTGCTTTTGCTGTCAATTGAGATCTAATTTGAAGAATTTCAGGTTTAAACCCTATTGGAGATAAGTGGTACTAAATTGGATCTAAGTGGTACTAGGGTTTATAATTGATTGAATTGATTGATTTGTGTTGCTAATTGTGTTTTGTGCAGCAAGTATGGGAGACAAAAGGCCGTTTGGATTGTATAGATCACTTTTTTTTTATTCCCTCAAGTTATTGCTTTTAATTGTTTGTTCCTCAAGTAGGTCACGAGAAGAAAGGAGGTTCTAACAATTTGCTCTTATTAGGCCTATTTGAAGCTAGAAAAAGGCATAATCTTGTGAGATCATTAAGAGAGTAGTGGATCGCCAATCCATAGGTTGAGTGCAAACACGAGAGCACAACAAAGGTAAATCACACACACACACTAGTGAGGAATTTTTTATTACAAACTTTTCTTTGTGTGTAGGTATAATGAGAGATCAAAATCAAGCCAATGATGTGGCTACCTCATTGCAAGCTATCTTGCAACAATTAGGCACTATCACAACAAGATTAGATGCCTTGGAGGTTCAAAATCAACAAGAACTACCACCTCAACAAAGAGAGAACAATGCCGCACCAAACAATGAGCAAAGGGATCAACAACAACAACAAGCTCAACAAAGGCAAATTGCTAGGAGAGTTGATCCTATGGAGAGATTGAGGCAACAAGAACTTGGAGGCCAAGCTTACAATGAAAACTTGCGGCCTAGGAGAGGAGAACAACGAGATGAGCCTAAGGACAACATCAAGTACAAAATACCAAAGTTCAATGGGAGAGGGACACCTGCGGATTACTTGGAGTGGGAGTCCAAATTGGACATGTACTTTGATTATCATGCTTTTGCCGAGGCTAAGAAGGTACAAATTGCTATCCTTGAATTTGTTGAGAATGCTTTGAATTGGTATAATCAATTGGTGCAGTCAAGGAGAAGGAATTTGGAGAGGCCAATTGACACATGGGCCGAATTGAAGAGTTGCATGAGGAAGAGATTTGTTCGAAGCTTCTACATCAATTCTCTATACCAAAGCTTACAAACTTTGAGGCAAGGATCAAAGAGTGTAGATGAGTACTACTCCGAGATGATGTTGTTGATATCAAGGGCTGAAATTGAGGAGGCTCCACAAGCCACCATGGCTAGGTTTCTTGCGGGCTTGAATAGAGAGATTCATGACATTGTGGAGATGCAACAACACTATGATGTGGAGGAGTTGTTACAACATGCATTGAAGGCCTATGGGCAAATCAAAAGGAGTGGCGCAACAAGGAGAGGATTTTCATCATCAAACTCATGGAAAACTCCAATCAAGAAAGATGAGAAAACTCAAAGTAAGGAGGTGGCGCAAAAGGGGTTAGTTACTCCTAAATCCGATTCTAAATCTTCATCTTCTTCTAGTTCTAACTCTAAATCTCACCTTAAGTGTTTCAAGTGTCAAGGTTATGGTCATTATGCTAAGGATTGTGTTAACAAAAAGATGATGTATCTTAATGATCATGGTGAAATTGTGAGTGAAGAAGAGGACTTTAGTGATGGAAATGATGAAAGAGATTCTGCGCAAGAGGGAGATGATGATGGTGATGAGTTAGCTTCACTTAAGAATTTGGTTGCTAGGAGACCCTTGAGTGCGTATGTGAAAGATGATGTGAAAAATCAAAGAGAAAATTTGTTCCATATGAGGATGTATGCGAATGGAAAGCCTAGTAGTTTGATCATTGATGGTGGGAGTTGTACGAACATAGCTAGTGTTTATCTAGTGAAGGAGTTGCAATTACCTACTACCAAACACCCTAAACCCTATAGTTTAGGATGGATCAACGACAAGGAGGAGATTAAAGTTAACAAACAAGTTTTAGTTTCTCTTTTTTTGGGCAGGTACAAAGAAAATGTTTTGTGTGATGTTTTGCCAATGCAAGCATGCCATGTGCTACTTGGTCGACCATGGCAATTTGACAACAAGGTGAAGCATGGTGGAGAGTCCAACAAGTACACCTTTATGCATGGTAAGAGGCCTATTACTTTAATTCCCTTATCACCTCAAGAAGCTTTAAAAGATCAATTTAAATTGAAAGAAGATTTTTCTAAGTTAGAGGATGAATTTAAGGTTAAAAAAAAGGCAAAGCATGATAGTTCTAGTGATTGCGTTGGAAATACATCTATTGTGCAATCTAGTTCTAAGAAAGTTGTTAAAGAGTGTATGCTAGCTTCTAAGAGTGAGATTAAGAGTGCTTTGAAAGATAATTCTATTTTATTCTTACTTTTGCTTAAAAATACACTTGTGAGCACTAACAACTTGGTTGGAGAACTTCCAAGCAAAATTGTTTCTCTTTTGGATGAGTTTCCAGATTTGTTTCCTGAGGAGATTCCTAGTGGTTTACCACCAATAAGAGGGATTGAACATCAAATTGACTTCATCCCTGGGGCGCAAATTCCAAATAAGCCATCTTATAGGACTAATCCTGATGAAACAAAAGAGTTGGAGAAACAAGTTGGATAGTTGCTAGAAAAGGGTTATGTGCGCGAGAGTCTTTCTCCATGTACAGTTCCAGTTTTGCTTGTTCCTAAGAAGAATGGAACTTGGAGAATGTGTTTTGATTGTAGGGCAATAAACAACATCACAGTTAAGTATCGTCACCCTATTCCTAGATTAGATGATATGCTTGATGAATTGCATGGTTCTTGCTTATTTTCAAAGATTGATCTTAAGAGTGGATATCATCAAATTCACATGAAAGAGGGTGATGAATGGAAAACTGCTTTTAAAACTAAGTTAGGATTGTATGAATGGTTAGTTATGCCTTTTGCATTAACTAATGCAACTAGTACTTTCATGAGGTTAATGAATCATGTTTTAAGAGCTTATATTGGAAAGTTTGTTGTTGTTTATTTTGATGATATACTTGTGTATAGCCGCAACTTAGAGGAACATATTGAGCATTTGAGATTTGTTTTTGATGTACTTAAGGTTGAGAAGTTGTATGCTAACCTTAAGAAGTGCACCTTTTGCACAAACAAGCTTGTTTTTCTTGGTTTTGTGGTCTCTGCGCAAGGTATACATGTTGATGAGGAGAAGATCAAAGCCATCAAAGATTGGCCAACACCCACCAACGTTGGTCAAGTGAGATCCTTCCATGGCTTAGCTGGGTTCTATAGGAGGTTTGTTAAGAACTTAAGCACTTTAGCCGCCCCTATTACTAGTGTGATGAAGAAGAATGCACCATTTAAGTGGGGAAAAGAGCAACAAGAAGCATTTGAGACTTTGAAGGACAAACTAACTAATGCTCCTTTGCTTGTTTTACCTAACTTTAACAATACTTTTGAGATTGAATGTGATACTTCAGGTGTAGGTATTGGCGCAGTTCTTATGCAAGGAGGGAAACTCATGGCATACTTTAGTGAGAAGTTGAATGGGGCTGCGTTGAACTATCCTACCTATGATAAGGAGTTGTATGCTCTTGTTATGGCATTACAAACTTGGCAGCATTATTTGTGGCCTAAGGAGTTTGTGATTCGCACGAATCATGAGAGCTTGAAGTACTTAAAGGTCCAACAAAAGCTGAATAAGAGGCATCCTAAATGGATTGAGGTCATTGAATCCTTACCATATGTGGTGCGCTACAAGAAAGGTAAGAGGAATGTTGTAGCCGATGCTTTATCAAGGAGGTATGTTTTACTTTCCATGCTTGATTCTAAGTTTCTTGGATTTGAATTTATTAAGGAATTATATGCTAGTGATGCTTACTTTAGTGATGTGTTTAAAGCATGTGAGAATTCTGGATTTGGGAAGTATTATAAGCATGATAGATTTTTGTTTAAAGAATCTAGATTGTGTATACCTACTTGTTCTTTGCGTTTTGTGCTAGTGAGGGAATCGCATGAGGGAGGTTTAATGGGTCACTTTGGTGTTGATAGAACATATGAGATTTTGCATGAACACTTCTTTTGGCCAAAGATGCGATATGATGTAGGGAAGCATGTTTCTAGTTGCATTACTTGTATGCAAGCTAAATCTACATCTAAACCTCATGGTTTGTATACTCCTTTACCTATTCCTCATGAACCATGGACTCATATTAGCATGGATTTTGTGTTAGGCTTACCTCGTTCTAGGAGAGGTAAAGATTCTATCTTTGTGGTTGTTGATAGGTTTTCTAAGATGGCACACTTTATTGCATGCACTAAAACTGATGATGCCATTAATGTAGCTAATTTGTTCTTTAAAGAGATTGTTAGACTACATGGAATGCCTAGGACGATTGTGAGTGATAGAGATGCTAAGTTCTTAAGTCACTTTTGGAGAACTTTGTGGGCTAAGTTAGGTACTAAGTTGTTATTTTCAACTACTTGTCATCCTCAAACTGATGGACAAACTGAAGTAGTTAATAAGACTTTATCTACCTTACTTAGATTTTGATTAAGAAGAACTTAAGGACTTGGGAAGATTGTTTGCCTCATGTTGAATTTGCATACAATAGAAGCATACATAGTACAACTGGATTTTCACCTTTTGAATGTGTGTATGGCTTTAATCCTATAACTTCATTGGATTTGTTGAGTTTACCTTTGAGTATGCAAGTTGACATGGATGGGCAACGCAAGGCAGATTTTGTTAGGGATATTCATGCAAAGGTTAGAGCTCAAATTGAGAAGAAAACACAACACTACATGAAGAATGCTAACAAGGGGCGCAAAGAGGTCATCTTTGAACCCGGAGATTGGGTGATAGGTCGTCAGCAATCATAAAAATAATCCCCACAAAATCCTAACTAAGTAGATAGGGTAAGTAGGGGTCGATACAACAGAGAAGGTGGATAGACTTTTTCCGAAGATACAATCCTTAAAAATCTCTCAAAAGCAATGCGTAAAAACAGGGGTTTGAAACTAACAATTAAAAAGAAAGCAATTAAACTAGAAAAAAAATGTAAAATAAATTAAATCTATATCTATGGCAATTAAGAAAGAAAACAATAATTAAAAGGCATACTTCTTCTCCAATGGTAGAAAACAATCAAATTAATTATGGGTCCTCGATTTAAGGGATAAATTCAATATTAAATTTCTGATGATAACTGGTCTAGGGAAAACCCTAACATGCTATTTAGATAAGATTAGCCGTCAAGCCTTAAAGAGTTGCTAGGAATCAAAACATTAAGAACAACTTTTATTAGTTCTTTCACACATGCTTAATAAATAAAACCATACAACAATCAGATAAATTTGATCACTGGCATGCAAACCCAATTGACCCGCCATCAAGCGTCGTCAACTCGCTACACACAATCAAACTCATGCGTCAACCTTGTTGTTTGATCTAGCCAACAATCTCTCAAATCATCTCTTTCTCGGTCGTTATAAATCAATAAAAATCAAGATTGTAGAATTAAAACAGAGTTTAACATGCTATCTTTCAATAATAAAATACCAAATTATAAAAACAGAAATCTCACCATATTTAATTGATTGAATTCACCAAAAGATTAGAAGTATAAAGAATTTAGCACCTCATGGATTTTCCCAAATCCATGAGAGACTTAAGAAAACTTACAAGACCTTGGGGCGAAATCCTCCTCTTGAATAACCTAGGGTTGCCGCCCCTCTCTATGCAAAGAGAGGGTGGCGGCACCCTAGCCCTAAAACTAGAAGAAAAACTAGAAGAGAAAAAGAAGAAGAGAAAATTATAAGTGTCAAGGTATGTGATTTGTGTTACAGGGGGTGGCTATTTATAATGGAAATAACCTTAGGAAATCTAATTCTAAGTAGGAAAGGAGTGTAGGACGTTTTAGAGGCTAACTTAGACTCCGTGTTAGCTTAAAAGTTTTCCTAGAACCAAAATCCTAGTCAAAATAGGATCCTGAAAAATCCTGAATTCATGCAGGGACTTTGACGGTGATTTTGGGCTTGAAAACGGCAGAACTGGGTCTTGGATTTCAAAGAAAGTTGTAGATCTCAGAGTTTGCTTTCCAACGAGTACTCATGGGCCTAAAACGGACATCTGAGCATAAAGTTATGATTTTTCTACCGAGACTGCGCTGAATGCTAATCCTGTTAGGACTAGAAGCGGGAATATGCGGGAATTGGATATTTCCTTGGATATAGGAGGCACGAATTGGGTTTTTAATTCCAATTGTGAGTTTATATGGGCTAAGTATTATCCCATATAAAATATCCAAAATTCCTTAGCTTCCGGGTTTATTCATGGCTTGTCTTCAATCCTTCGCAATTTAAGCTCCAATCTTCAATTCTTCCTTCTTGAGATAATTCTTCAATAGTCTTCAAATCTTCAAATTATCTTCAATAAGTCTTCAAACACGAACTTCGAATCTCCAAATCCATACTCAAAATTGCTAAATCCATATTTGAGTAAAAAATCATCAAAATCGCTCCAAAAAGAGTGAAAAACAATAAGTTTCCACTTTTCTTGTCTTTAAGACCTAAAAACACAAATACTTACAAAATAGGGTTAAATTCCACATAAAAATAGTAAAAAGCTTAGGAAAATGATCATTAAAATAGGGTCTTTTTTAGCTCGATCATAATTTCCCCCACACTAAATCTTTGCTAGTCCCTAGCAAACTAGTACAGAAAAACTAAGAAAACAAAAACAAAAACAAATGCAAATAAAGATTCCACTTTCGTAGGTGTACGGCGGCACTTAGCATGTGACGCAAGCCTTTAAACCTGTGACTGATAGAGGTACTCAGGAGGTGTTATGTCACCTGAGTGTTTACTTAACTAGGACGATGCCCACAAACATGTTTAGACTGACTCGATAGACTCATGGTTAGTGATAAACTATAGACATACATTGGTTCAAAGGCTTTAAAACCATCAATTTTGAATGCATACACATATCAAGGATTAATGCAATCATGAAATCAAAATAACAAAGAATAATAAGAACACTTAATTCAAAAGATCAAGAAATAACAAACATCTATATTCTTAAGTAACCATAATTAAAGTAGTTCTAATCACTTACCATTCATCACATCCTATAACTACTTCTTTCCATAAATTTATGTCTTCATCTTTATCTCCATTACTCAAAGGAATGCATATCATGGATACGAATCAAGGGTTTTCGTGGGTTATAATCGATTTTCAAAGGGTAACTGATTTTTAGAAAATTGAGGTTACTAACCTCGAAGTGTTCATGATTTGGGGTTACTAACTCCCATTTTTGAGGCTACTAGCACTCTATAAGGACTCCTTCTTTTTATTTTTTCCAAAGGGAAAATATTTCCGCAATTCCATGCCTCTTATCCTCTTTCCAAGGGTTACTAACTCCTTTTGTTAAAGAAAAGAGTGACAACAATGGATTGAATTTTTTTTAAAGCAGAAATACCTCTTCTCCTCTTGCATGAAAACACATATTTTTTTTTTGAAAAAGATTTTTTTAACTACCCTTTTATATAAGTAGTCCCCCACATGATGCGCCAAGGACTCATCATGGTCTTGAAGAGCTCAATGGAGATCATGGAGAGGATGAGCACATGCGGCAAGGAGACTTGAAGAAGCTTGAAGATGCTAGGAGTTCATTGGAGCAAGTTCCAAGCTCATTGGAGAAGGTTCCAAGCTCATTTGAGAAGGTTTCAAGCTCATTGGAATTGCCTAAGATGCCATTAGGCCCAATGACAAGAGCAAGAGCTAAAAGGTTCAAGGAAGCATTATTGGGCCTCATTAGAACTCATCTTGAAGACTTGAAGTCCATCGGAGTTCATTTGAAGAGCTTTGATGATGATTGGAGCAAGGAAGCACCAATTACTTTGCTTGCTATTGATTCCAACATTCTGCACTAGCCCAGGCGTGGGTAGGCCAAGGGTACCCAATGCATGGGTTGGACGATTCAAACTTTCTGCACTAGCCCAGGCGTGGGTAGGCCAAGGGTACCCCATGCATGGGTAGGACTAGTTTTTCCTATTTGGATGGGCTTTCATGTTTCCATCAATTTGGCCATTGTGGGCTATATTCTATCTTAGATTAGTTTATTTTATTGTTTACAAAACAATTGGATTGGGCCTTGTTTGACTAAGTCCAATCCTTGTTTTAATAGGACTTGTTATTTTCCTTTTCCTAGTAGAATAAGGACTAGGATCTTTCCTAGCTCCTTCCTAGCTTTTTCCTTTACCCTCAGGGCTTAGAATTTTAGATCAAAACCGCCCCCCCCCCTTATTGCCTATATAAAGGCACCAACCCCTCTTGTAAACATAAGTTGAGTTGATTAATAAAATTGAGGTTTTTACCCAAATTGATTATCTTAACTTCTTTGTTCTAGTTTGAGCAAAACTTAGGGTTCTTCAATCTTGTAGAGTCCTAGCAAACAAGTAAGTTGTGATACTTGATTGCTTATGAATCTTGTGATCTTAGGTGTTCAATTGCAGGTCTAATTGGAGGTCTAAGGCCGACGAAAGAAGAAGATTGCTTGGGTGAGATTGTCGACATACACATCTAGAGTTGAAAGTTGTTCAAGTTGATTCTTGGCGGGTCACAAGGGTGAATTTGAATCTTTACACAACTAGATTCGTATCCCCCACACTTGTTCTTGACATACTTTCATAATTGTAATTTCACTAAAAATTAAACACAAGTTCTAGAAATAGATAATCATAGAAGAAATAAACAATAAGTTTTTATCACAAACTCTAATTATACCTAATTCTAAGAAATAAGATATCATGCTAAAAATCAATCAATCAAATAAAGCATTCTTAAAAATTCTAAGCATTCATCAATCATAATCAAATTAATCATTTAATATATGAATGAAAAATTCAAAATTGTGCAAAATTTTCGAAAAATTTCATGGATTTCTATGCATGTAGACTCTCCATTAGACTCTCTCCCCCACACTTAAAAGACACATTGTCCTCAATGTGAATGCACATGTGTGTGTTGTGTCCCATAAGTGTGATGACTAAGTAGATGTGCTAATCAAATACTTGACTCACAAAGAAAGTGTCGACCCAATCAAGCAATTCAAGCAATTCAAGGCATCAATCATAGCAATTATAGCATATAAGTCATCATTAAGATCCAAATCAAAGCATAGAAAATATAGAAAAGAAATACAAACACCTAATTCAAATCAAGGGATAGGCAATCAATCAAAGCAAAACAATTGCAAAGAAAAAGCAAATGGAGATGAGTTTAAGAAAGCTTCTCTACTTATGTGGCACGGGCTAGAGGTGGCATGACTTGGATGGCCGGTGGTTGTGCGGTGTTTGCGCGGGCTGGTGCGGCAGTGGCCGGGCCATAACTGGGTATGGTGCGCGGGTAGCCAGGCCATGGCCGGCCTAGCATATCTTGCGGCTCGGGCATGGCCGGTCCTGGCCAGGCCTTATTTGTAGATGGTCGGGCCATAGCCGAGCATTAGCCGGCCGAGCTAGCTAGGTTGGCTTGATCATAATTGGCTTCATCGTTTGCTCCTCTCCTTCGGGCTTCCATTCAGTTTCTTTTGCAAATGTTCAAAAAAACTCCAATTGTTCGACTTGTTTCTTTAATTTGAATTCCTAAAACGAAAAAGAAAATTAACATGTTAGTAAATTCTTGGGTGGCCTCCCAAGCAACGCCTTTCTTTAATGTCTTTGGCTAGACTTTCCTTCCTCTCCCCTTGTTAGGGTGGATCATACCACTTCAAAGCATAAAGCAAATATGATAAGATTGGAAGAATATGAGCACAAAAATATGGAAGTGAAAAGAAGAGAAAAGGAAAGAAATCACCAATTTTGCTGAGGGCGACTCCATGAATAGCTGGGAATGACAATGCCATCTTTGTTGCCGTGAGAGGTTGATGCAATGGATGCTTTCGGCATTGATTAGCATTGTTCTCATCTCGCCTTTGGAAAGTGTCCTCGTCTTGGCAAATCTTCTTATCCTCTAAAAAGAATTGATCCATGTTGATCTCCTCAAAGTAGTAAGACTCAAGAAGCTTATGGATTCCCAAGAAATTTCGATCTTCATGTTCCAAGTGTTGGTTATCAACAAGATTCCGCACACTTGTTTCGTCCAACTCAAGGTTTCCAAGTTGTTCATTGTCTGGTGGCTCATCTTCTGGCTTGGCACGACTTGGAGGAGAAGGTGGAGGGATGTCCATCTTGATATATCCTTTCGGTGCTTCTGATTCGTCTTGTGCAATCTTGGAATCCTCCGTTGGTAAAGCTTTAACGTTACTTGGTTTAGATTGGACAGGTTCTTCTCATGATGATGTTGCCTCGATCTCTTCTTTGGAAACTTCTTTAATTGCAGCAATTAAAGGGATGTTTTCTTCTCCTTCTTTTGAAGTGAACATCTTGGCTTTCTTCACTGCATGTCTTTCTTTGCGGCGCAAACCTTTGAGGAAACAGTGGTGGATAATAAGTGGTCTGCATCTTTTTCATCCCTTCAAATCTTGATTTAGAGCTCTAGGTGATGAAATAGGTTGTTCCTTCTTGGGTTCGGCTGAAATTTCCTCTTCTCTTGACACTTGAATGTTGGATACAGCAACTTGTGGTGGTTCAGCAAAGAAAGCAGGTGCTAGAGATAGTGATATCGCATGTGGGGATGGAACATTAGGCAATTCCATCTCTTGTGCATACCACTGTTGAGTTTCTTCCATTGAGTTAACTTCATATCCTTGTGTCTTGTTCAGTCCATTCGCATGCTTCTTCAGACATCCTTGATCTATGCTTGAGGGTGGCGGCATGAGTCTTTGAGAGAACATGGTCATCATGTTTGTGAACATCTTCACTAAATCTCCTTGCTGAGCAGCCATCAATTTGAAATTTGCTTCAAGGTTATTTAGTCGTTCGTTTTGTAACTCGAATTGTTTAGGTAACATAGTTGCATTGGTGGAACTGAATTGATGTATGTTTTCAGTCATGGTGTTCAGCAGCTTCCTTGCTTGTTCAGGGGTTTTGAGTGTTAGGCTTCCTCCATTAGCAGCATCAACATAGGTCCGATCTTCATGGGTGAGTCCATCGTAAAAGTTTTGAATCAGATGTGCTTCACTCAAATTGTGATAGGGGCAACTTGCGCAATTCTTGTTGTATCTTTCCTAGTATTGGTGCCACTGTTCTTCAAGTAACTGTTGACAAGAGCTGATTCTTTTTCTGACATTAGCTCGCTTTGTTTCTGGAAAGTACTTGTTCAAAAATGCTGTCTCCAATCCCTTCCATGTAGTTATGGATTTAGGTGGCAGACTCACAAACCAGATTTTTGCTTTTCCTTCGAGAGTGATTGGAAAAGTTCGAAGCTTTGCTTGTTCTTCAGGCATCCCAGTAATTGCAGCACACTTGATAAAGAAACTTTGCAGGTATTCATGAGGGTTCTCATGAAATTCTCCTTGAAAAGTCGGCAACATACGGATTACTCTTGGCTTCAATTTGTAGGGCATATCCATTGGTGGATAATCAATGCCGAGGGATGGCACTTCACAATTGGAATTCAACTCCCTTAACGAACGTGATTGCTCCATTGGATCTTTTTCTAGAAGAACAAAAACTCAAAAGAAAAATTAGTAGTAAAAGTTCTTAAACAAAAATTAAAAGCAGAAAAATAAAGGAAAATATATATTTTTTTGAAAACGCAAAAAAAAACAATTGTTTTTTTTCGCAAAACCGATTTTTTTTATATCGCAATTTTTTTTTTCGAAAACGCAAAGAAGAAAAGAAAAAAGAATTTTTTTTTTAAATTAAAAACGCAAAGACCAAGAGAAAATTCCTAGGATTAGTCTTTTCCTTCCTTTCCCGGCAACGGCGCCAAAATTTATGATCGGTCGTCAGCAATCATAAAAATAATCCCCACAAAATCCTAACTAAGTAGATAGGGTAAGTATGGGTCGATCCCACAGAGAAGGTGGATAGACTTTATCCGAAGATACAATCCTTAAAAATCTCTCAAAAGCAATGCGTAAAAACAGGGGTTTGAAACTAACAATTAAAAAGAAAGCAATTAAACTAGAAAACAAAGCAAAATAAATTAAATCTAGATCTATGGCAATTAAGAAAGAAAACAATAATTAAAAGGCATACTTCTTCTCCAATGGAAGAAAACAATCAAATTAATTAAGGATCCTCGATTTAAAAGATAAATTCAATATTAAATTTCTGATGATAACTGCTCTAGGGAAAACCCTAACATGCTATTTAAATAAGATTAGCCGTCAAGCCTTAAATTACCCCTTTTTCCTCCTAACTAATCAATTAGCCGTCAAGTCTTAAAGAGTTGCTAGGAATCAAAGCATTAAGAACAACTTTTATTAGTTCTTTCACACATGCTTAATAAATAAAACCATAGAACAATCAGATAAATTTGATCACTGGCATGCAAACCCAATTGACCCGCCGTCAAGCGTCGTCAACTCGCTACACACAATCAAACTCATGTGTCAACCTTGTTGTTTGATCTAGCCAACAATCTCTCAAATTATCTCTTTATCGGCCGTTATAAATCAATAAAAATCAAGATTGTAGAATTAAAACAGAGTTTAACATGCTATCTATCAAAAATAAAATACCAAATTATAAGAACAGAAATCTCACCATATTTAATTGATTGAATTCACCAAAGGATTAGAAGTATAAAGAATTTAGCTCCTCATGGATTTGGGAAAATCCATTAGAGGCTTAAGAAAACTTACAAGACCTTGGGGCGAAATCCTCCTCTTGAATAACCTAGGGTTGCCGCCCCTCTCTATGCAAAGAGAGGGTGGCGGCACCCTAGCCCTAAAACTAGAAGAAAAACTAGAACTAGAAGAGAAAAAGAAGAAGAGAAAATTATATGTGTGAAGGTATGTGATTTGTGTTACATGGGGTGGCTATTTATAGTGGAAATAACCCTAGGAAATCCAATTCTAAGTAGGAAAGGAGTCTAGGACGTTTTAGACGCTAACTTAGACTCCGCGTTAGCTTAAAAGTCTTCCTATAACCAAAATCCTAGTCAAAATAGGATCCTGAAAAATCCTGGATTCGTGCAGGGACTTTGACGGTGATTTTGTGCTTGAAAACGGGCAGAACTGGGTCTTGGACTTTAAAGGAAAGTTGTAGATCTCAGAGTTAGCTTTCCAACGAGTACTCATAGGCCTAAAACGGATATCTGAGCAGAAAGTTATGATTTTGTACCGAGACTGCGCTGAATCCCAATCCTATTAGGACTAGAAGCGGGAATATGCGGGAATTGGATATTTCCTTGGATATAGGAGGCACAAATTGGGTTTTTAATTCGAATTGTGGGCTTATATGGGCTGAGTATAATCCCATATAAAATATCCAAAATTCCTTAGCTTTCGGGCTTATTCATGGCTTGTCTTCAATCCTTCGCAATTTAAGCTCTAATCTTCAATTCTTCCTTCTTGAGATAATTCTTCAAATCTTCAAATTATCTTCAATAAGTCTTCAAACACGAACTTCGAATCTCCAAATCCACACTCAAAATTGCTAAATCCATATTTGAGTAAAAAGTCATCAAAATAGGTCCAAAAAGAGTGAAAAACAATAAGTTTCTACTTTTCTTGTCTTCAAGACCTAAAAACACAAATACTTACGAAATAGGGTTAAATTCCACATAAAAATAGTAAAAAGCATAGGAAAATGATAATAAAAATAGGGTCTTTTTTAGCTTGATCATTGGGTTTGGGTGCATCTAAGGAAGGAAAGGTTCCTTGAGAAGTGGAAGTCTAAGCTCTTACCTCGTGGAGATGGTCCATTCCAAGTTTCGGAGAGGATCAACAATAATGCATACAAGCTAGACCTTCCTAGTGAATATGGTAATGTAAGTGCTACTTTTAATGTCTCGGACTTATCCTTGTTTGATAATGATGCAGATTTGAGGACAAATTCTTTTCAAGGGAGAGGGGATGATGCGCCAAGGACTCATCATGGTCTTGAAGAGCTCAATGGAGATCATGGAGAGGATGAGCACATGTGGCAAGGAGGCTTGAAGATGCTAGGATTTCATTGGAGCAAGTTCCAAGCTCATTGGAGAAGGTTCCAAGCTCATTGGAGAAGATTCCAAGCTCATTGGAGAAGGTTTCAAGCTCATTGGAATTGCCTAAGATGCCATTTGATCCATCGAAGATGCCATTAGGCCCAATGACAAGTGCAAGGGCTAAAAGGTTCAAGGAAGCATTATTGGGCCAAAATTAGAGTTTATCTTGACGAGTTCAAGGCCATTGGAGTTCATTTGAAGCCCATTGGAGATCATCACCAAAGGAATATTCCCATCGATTACAAGTTATGTACTCTACTTGAAATCGATGAGTATTAGGCCATTGGAGTTTTAATTTGGCCATTGTGGGCTTTATTCTATCTTTAATTAGCTATTTATTTAGTTTAGATGACATTGGGTTGGGCCTTGTTTGACTAAGTCCAATCTTTGTTTTAATAAGACTTGTTATTTTCCTTTTCCTAGTAGAATAAGGAGTAGGATCTTTCCTAGCTCCTTCCTAGCCCCCCCCCCCCCCTTATTGCCTATATAAAGGCACCAACCCCTCTTGTAAACATAAGTTGAGTTGATTAATAAAATTGAGGTTTTTACCCAAATTGATTATCTTAGCTTCTTTGTTCTAGTTTGAGCAAAACTTAGGGTCTTCAATCTTGTAGAGTCCTAGCAAACAATTAAGTTGTGATACTTGTGTTGAAACGTTTGGGTCTGGGGAACCCTGCCGAGACGACGTTGGTAAGAAGGAGTCGCCACTAATCTTTTTTCTAAGGTGTGATTAGCCACCTAAGCTAAGTAAGGTCCAAAGCTTGGCAATGGACCGACTAAACCTAAGGTCCAGTCTTGTAACCTAAGTCTAGGTTCGGAAGTCGATTACGCTCGGGGAAGGATTAGCACCCCCGAGTCGCCCGTCAAGTGACGGTACCTCTAGTCTAACTAGATCTACTGGGTCGAACAGAAAAGTTTGTTGCTCTTTAAAACGAATGTCAAGAATTCGAAGAATATGATCGCACACCGTCGATCAATTCTGTCTCGATTCTCTTTTACTGTTTGTTCTCTTGTTGAATCTCCCGCACCGGGGAGAGGTTTTGAAAATGCTGTGACAAAACCTTTTATTTTTTGTTTCTTAAAGTCTTTTACTTTGCTTTGAAAACTTCCATTTTAGTCTCCCTAAAAATGGTGTGAAAATATTCTTTTCTTATTGTTCTGGGAAAAACCTTTTCCATCTTGTATTGATAAACAAAGTCTGGTTTTGAATATGGAAAACACTCTATTTAAATCTTAAAACACTTGATTCCCAATTTTAATTCATTTTAAAAACTGAGTAAGAGAACACTGACTTTTGAAAATGCTTTTTGGAGGAAAATGATATTTTTGTATTTTCTTAATTATGCTTAATCTTATAAAGAAAAGTAAGACTGAATGCAGATGATGCATGTACTGGTATATTTTAGTTTATTTAATCAGTAAACAACGATATACTTGAAATTAACCCGAGACCCTTCCCACGCATTATGGGGGTATCTCGAGGATAATCCAATCTCGGAGCGGGAACTAAGAGTTCGTACCGGAGTACATTTACTTGGGACCCGCCCATCATCGTAAAAGATTGTTGTTTACCAACTCTTATTTAACTAACTCGTATGAATGACAAGTAAAATGCATGAAAGATCGCTTTTAATTATATGCATTAATACTGGTCTACCCGAAATCAATTCCATAAACCCTTCCCATCATTATGGGGGTATTTGTGGAAAAGATTGGTCTAAAAGAGGCTTCCAGAAGTTCGTACCCGAGTACATTTATCTGGAAGACCCTTTATCTCAGCAAAAGACGAGTATTAATACATCTCAATAACAAGGTGATGTATGATGATGTATATAGTAAAATTCTACTTCTACTAATTACTAGTTATTACAGACCAAGGCCAAAACGGGCCAATTAATGACTTAACAACAATAAAAGAAACATAAAACTTATGGGCCAGACTGGGCATACCGGGGACCTTTCTGCACACTAAAGAAAATGATCAGTGATATTCAGGATTCAAAAACACAATTCACACCACATCAATGCAAAATAAAGATCTAAATTGACCAAGTGACAATCCTTATTCAAAAAAACTCTTAATTCCCTTTCAAGTTAATCTCTATTTGAGAAATTAGATCTTAACTCCAAGTTCAATTTCCTTAAAATTGAAATTAGCCCAAAGTGTTTTACATATCATCTTCAAGCCAATTTCAATTAAAGAAAACTTTTATTTTAAGTTGAGATCCCATTTCCAAATCGAGATTAGCTCGATTAATTAAATTTCCACATTCAATTTGGGTAAATAAACATTTTCAACCATAAATCTCATATTCCAATACAAAAGCAATTCAATCAAAAACTCATGAAGCTAGATTAAAATAAAGTTCAATTTCAAGTCAATTTAAACATAAAAAATCCAAGCTTTGACCTCACACTTAAATTAACCAAAAGACACAACCTTTGTACCAAAAAAAACATAAAAAGAATAAAAAGATGCATTTTCAAACCAAAATTGCAAACAATGTCCAACAACATAAACCAATTAAATAAAAATCCAACTTTTAGGTTAAAGAACCTAGTCTTAACAATTCATGGCCAACTAACCTAAACTCAACTTAATACTCCACAAAGATTAATTTATTTCAAAGCATTCAAGATTCTAACTCTAGAAATCAAAAGCTAGGATTTTTATAACATATAAGAGCCCAAGTAACTAAAAAAACTCAAATTTAGCATCTTTATAAGAGAAGGAACTTAAACAAGTTTTCAATTTAAAGTAATCACACCCAAACAAGCCTCAAATTGCAGAAGTTAAGCATAACCAGTCTCAAATTGCAGCAATCAAGTAATATCAAGCCCAAATTAAAGAAAAATGGCAGTTAGTAGGCCTAAAATAGCACAAATCACATAAAAATGGGCTAAATTAAAAGGGAAGGGAAATTACCTCCACCAAAACGGCGTCGTTTTGGTCTAAAAGGGCTTATAACCCTAAATCCCTTCCATTCTCTTCTTTTTGCGCCGCTCTCCTCTTCTCCTTCTTTTCCTCGCTTCTCTCAAACCCTAAATCCCAATCTTCTCTGCGACGAAATCTCTGGATTACCAGCGCTGCTTCCCTCTTTTCACGCCCCTCAATGAAGAAAGCACGACCAAAAGATGCGAGCTTTAAGGATGTCGAACTTGAGGGACATTTACAGAGTGGAGAGGGTCTCGATTTTTCGGTTCCTTTTTGGTTTATGGGATGTGCGTGGTTTGAGTGGGTGAAGTCTCTAGTTTTTTCGGGTGTGGGAGTCCTTTTTTTTTGTGTTTTCAACGGTGTGTAATCTGGTTTCTCGAGCGTGGGTGAGAGAGGAGTTCGAGAGAGAGAAAAAAATGGAGGGAATTCGGGGATTTGAGTAGAGAGAGCTTGGTCCGATGATCCAAATGGGGTGTTTTCTTTTTGAGAAGAAAAGCTCAAAAAAAAAAAATGGAGCCTGGTGAAGAAAAATGGAGAAGACTTTCTGGTTTTTTCCGATGGGAGAGGCCGGAGATTTTTTCAAGTAAGTGTCCAAGGTAAAAAGGTTTTTATTTTTTTGTTCCAGAGTAGGAGCAATTTTTTGGTTAGAAATCGAAGTGTGTACGCGAGAGAGAGGATGGAGAGTTTTTTATTGAGAGAATGGAAAAAATCCAGCTTTCTTTTTCCTTCAGGGAGCTTCTGTATTTTTGTATGTATCCAGCTCCCAATCTGTTTTTTCTTCTTATTTTTCCCCCCCTTTGCCAGCTATCTCCTTCCCTCTAACAACTCTCTTTTTTGTCTCCTTGCAGGGGTCGTTCCAAAATCGGATAGGCTTGGGGCTCCTTGTGAGCTGGATCAAAAAACTACCCCTAAAATTCGGGGATATTTCGATGAGGAAGAAGATGTTGTTGCTTTTTGTCTTTTTGCAGAATTGGAGACCGATGGAGGTGCTGACCTGGCCACTGACTGCCCTGCTATCTCAGGTAAGTTTCATCTGGACTTTTAATCCTTGTAGACTGTATTGCCTCCATTTAGGCTCTGTTATTGCTCTATTTTACTGAACTGCCTATTGTATGCACATTATATTGATTTAGGTTTGACTTATTGAACCTCTGTATATTATTGATTTAGATTGAATATTAGCCTATTTTGACTTTGAGATACCTACTTGTATGCCCTTGTAAACTGTCTTGATTTGCTCTAAGTTGGATTCTAATTTCTCATGACTCAGCCCACCTTCCCCTTAAGCACAATAGCTTCCATGAAATAGCCTTTGTGCTTAAACTACTACTTTGAGCTTGACATAATCTGCCATATATGAATTGTGCTTGGTTTCAATGAATTGTGCTTGGTTTCTGGTCATCTCTTTCATTGTCCTGTTCTTCTTGGAACACCATATGATGCCTTGTAAAGTGCTGGAACTTGATGATTTTGTGCCATCGCTCTGACCTGACTTTGCCATTGACCACATTTTGAGCTACTGCTTTGAGTCCTTGCCTTGATTCTTGAGTGCATGGGATCCTTTTGGCATTACTAACTGCCCTTGCTTCGCTTAACTTTGCTCTTGTGTTTTTCTGTGATTTTGCAATGAACATACTGACTTGCTTGTGCATGTTTGAGGTCTTGCTGCTTTCGACCCTATCACATTTTTCTTGTCCATTATTGTGCAAACTGACTCCGCTACTCTCCCTTAACCTTTCTGCCCAACTGTTTTGCTATTTCGAGTCCTGTTGTTACTCAATGCCTTGTATATTATTGATGCTCATTTCTGATTTCTCTTGATGTTAAGTACTAACCTTTTCTTCCTGTTCCTTAAGGCTTCATTGATACATCAAGGGTGAGTATAAATCTCATCCCTTGCATTCATGTAGCCCACAGCAAATCCCTTCCTTTCCTAGGTAAATGATTTTTCCTTTTCTTACCCCTTTAGTGTGTGCATTAATCCATAATGCTCATACTTTTGGAGTATGGGGAACAACCCTTCTTCCTTTGTGTTTACCTTTGCAGAGTCAATGTATTTGGGTGATAGGAGTTGGAATCAAGAAGACATCTCAAATGGGCCAAGCAATGCAGCAATTGTACTTTGTTGTTTTTCCTTTTTCTTATTCTTGTAATATGGGATGCATAAATTCCTAAATTTCCTACAATGTAAAAACCAAAGTAATAATGAAATTCCTCTTTTGATTTTTAATATGTATATTTTTTTATCTTTTGAATGCAATCAAATATGTACGCAATACTAAAACTCAAAATAATGCATGAGGCCTAACCAAACTACCAATTGGAACCCACATGGAATATGCAAATGCCTTCTAAAAAATGGAGCATGATTGTATTCTAAATGCAACTAATGCAAAAAAAAAAAATTTGCTTCTTCTTACAAATGACAACTAGTATTAAAATAATGAAGGATTGATTGCTAAATATTACACTAGTAGGTAAACATAATATTCCCTATGTAAATTAAAAAGGTAAAGTGGATTTGAGAACCAAAATGCAACACTCCTAAATGAGGCTAAGCCCTAAAATGCATAAGAATGCTAAATGCGCCTATCCTAAAATTTGATTCCTTAATTAGCTATTCTAACTTAAAAAGGTACTTGAAGTGACCAAAATAATCTTGGATGTGCAAATGACCAAAGCGCCCCTCGACATGCAAAATGACCAAAATGCCCCTGGACATGCAAAATGGCCAAAATGAGAAGCAAATTGCTTTAAACTAAAGGATACCAGACAAAAATGGGTGTCTACAGCTGCCCCTCTTTGTGTACTTTCCAACTATCGAGAAGTGAGCAAAGAAGTAGTTTGCGTACTTTTTTAAAGTTAGGAAGTGCGCAAAGAAGTAGACATCCATTTTATCGGAAAGTTGCAAAAACCTTGATTCCCCGAATCAAAACTTTTGAGGAAATACTGAATCATCTTCAATGTGCTGCACTGAGCTCACCAAACCCCCGACCTTTGAAGGGACGGACTGCATTGTTTTGATTCACCGAATCACCCTGATTTGTTCGAAAACCTGCTGCACCGAGCTCACCGAGTCTAATCTTGAAAAAGTAGTGCACGACATTAATTCGATTCACTGAGTCAACCTTTAAAGATGCTACACCGAGTCATCTAAATTCAACTTTGAAGATGCTACACCGAGTCATCCAAATTCATCTTTGATGATGCTACACCGAGTCATCTGAATTCATCTTTGAAGATGCTGCACCGAGTCATCTGAATTCATCTTTGAAGATGCTACACCGAGTCATCTGGATTCCTGAGAATTTCCTTTGAAAAGCGTGCTTTGATGTAAGTTAGCATGGTAATGCAATGCCGGATGCTAATGTAGTGATATATGCTGATGATACATGTGATGCGAAATGCATATGGTTTGATTTGTATATCTCTCTTTTGCCAAATTAATATGTTCACCCTTTCTGTGCACTATTCGATCTCTTGACCCCATATCTTTTTCTTTCCAGTCCTCATACACCAACTTAACTCAGCTCTTTTGGACGCGTGCCCCACCTCGTTTACTAATACTTTGGCCTTTTTCTCTAGAGCTCTTTGACCTATATGTCGATTTATGTTTCTTTGCATCTTTTACTGATATCCTTTTGAATAATTAAAAGTGACCATTCCCATGTCTATTTTTTAGTAAATTCGAAAGAGAAAAACTAATGTTTATTTGTAACGAAGTGATGCAGAAATGAAAACAAGCATTATTGAAAACTTTGAAATTTCATTAACTGATAAATATGTACAAATAGTAAGGAGGAATGTTCGTACAACAAGGAATTTAATATATGTATGTATAAGTACTAACAAGGCGGTGTTTAAAGAGATAGGACCTCATGTCGATGAATACTCCGACGACGATTTTATGACGTTTGCCGAAGATTCGTCGAGATTGGTTTTGATGTTGCCTTACCCAACTTAGTCTAGACCAAACCTTTACCCTTTTGACCTTAGGATATTTTCTTGAAATGTTGCCAGCAGATTACATCTTCCTGTCTTTTATCTGAGCCGCCCTTTTCGGGTTTTCAACTCGAGTGACCCCCGATGGACCCAAGCCGCCCTTTGCGGGTTTTCAACTTGGATCCCTCCTTATTTCATTTCTCTTTTTCCAACCTCTTTCTTTTTTAGGCTGAGTTTTTTTTTAAGCATAGTATTTCTTAACCGCATCAGAGTTGATGGGTCTCGGGAACTCTTCTCCATCCATTTCTTGTAAAATTAATGCCCCACCTGAGAATGTTTTCTTTACTACGAATGGGCCCTCCCAATTCGGTGCCCATTTGCCTCTTGGGTCACGTTGCTCTGGTATAATCTTCTTCAGCACCAAATCTCCCACTTTAAACTCTCTAGGGTGTACCTTCTTGTTGAATGTCTGTTCCATCCTCTTTTGGTACATCTGACCATGGAACAAAGCCGCTAGTCTTCTTTCATCAATCAAGTTAAGCTGGCCGTATCTCTCTTGGACCCATTCAGACTCCTCTAACTTAATTTCTCGGTAAACCCGCAGGGAAGGTATTTCTACTTCGATGGGTACCACTTTTTCCATCCCATATACCAATGAGTACGGAGTTGCCCCGGTTGAGGTCCGGACATAGGTCCGATAAGCGTGAAGAGCAAAAAGGAGTTTCTCATGCCAATCTTTGTATGTCTCAGTCATTTTCTCTACAATTTTCTTGATATTCTTATTGGCTGCTTCTATCGCTCCATTCATCTTAGGTCTATACGCGGTGGAGTTACTATGCGCGATCTTGAACTGCTTACACGTCTATTCTACCAGTCCTTGGTTCAAGTTGGATGCATTGTCAGTGACGATCCTTTCTGGCAACCCATATCGGCAAATGATTTCTTTCTTAATGAACTTGGTGACCACTGCCTGGGTAACGTTTGCGTAAGAAGCTGCTTCAACCCATTTCATAAAGTAATCGATTTCGACCAATATGAATCTATGCCCATTCGAAGCTTTGGGATTGATAACTCCAATCACGTCTATGCCCCACATTGAGAATGGCCAGGGGGCTGACATCACGTGCAACGGATTTGGGGGCACATGGATATCGTCAGCATAAATCTGACATTTATGACATTTCCTGACATATTTGATGCAATCAGTCTCCTATCCTGCTCTCATGACCTGTCTCGCCATCTTATGTCCACTGACGTGACTCCCACATGATCCCTCGTGAACTTCCTCCTTGATTTTCCTGACCTTTGCTGAACATACACACCTGAGCAATGTTTGATCTCGACTTTTCTTGTACAAGATGTCACCTTCTAACAGATAACCCATCGCCATCCTTCGAATCACCCTCTTGTCATTTTCCGTGGCATGTTCTAGATACTTCTGGTATTTAATGTATTGGAGGATGTCAAAATACCATGGATTCCCATCTATTTCATCTTCCACACTCATTACATGCGCTGGAGAATCCTTCATCTGAATCTGGATTGGTCGAATCTCCATGTTGGTCCCTATCTTGAACATGGACGAGAGGGTTGCTAGCGCATCAGCCAACTGATTGTCCTCTCTAGGCACATGATGGAACGTGATCTTTTCAAAGAACTTGGTTAATCCTGCTATATGATCTCGGTATTTAATTAACTTTGGGTCTCTTGTCTGCCATTCTCCTTTCATTTGGTAAATCACCAAGGCTGAATCATCATAAACCTCCATCCTCTTTACCTCCTTATCCAAAGCCATTTGAATTCCCAAAATGCAGGCTTCATACTCTGATACATTGTTCGTGGCTGGAAATTCTAGGCGAGCTGTAGCTGGGAGATAATCGCCTTCTGGGGATATCAATACTACACCTATCCCCTGCCCCGACAGGTTTGCTGCCCCATCAAAGTACATTTTCCATGTATCCTCTTCTTTTTTTGCCTCTTCTACTTGGCATATTGCCATCAAGTCTTCATCTGGAAACTCAAAATGTACCGGTTCAATATCTTTGCTAGCTCGGTCGGCCAAGAATTCTGCTACCGCACTTCCTTTAATGGCTTTCTGAGACACGTAGACTTTGTCATATTCGGACAACAAAACCTGCCATCTGGCGATCCTTCCTGATAATCCGGGCTTCTCAAACACGTACTTGATCGGGTCCAACTTGGAGACCAGCCAAGTGGTGTGATAGAGCATGTACTGCCTTAATCTATGAGCCGCCCAAGCAAGCGCACAACACATCTTCTCCAAATCCGAGTATTTGGCTTCATAATCAGTGAATTTCTTGCTCAGGTAATAAATTGCCTGTTCCTTCTTTCCAGTTTCATCTTGTTGGGCCAGCACACATCGCATCGAATTCTCGCGCACTGTAAGATACAAAATTACTGGCCTGTCTCTCACTGGTGGTACTAACACTGGTGGGTTGGATAAATATTCTTTAACTTTATCGAAAGCAGCCTGACAATCTTCATCCCACTCTCCTGGATTTTTCTTTGCTATTAATTAATTGAGAGATGAAACGAGCTATATAGTTCAATCTACCCAGAAATCCTCTAACTTCTTTCTGGTTCTTTGGTGTGGGTAAGTTTTGAATGGCCTTTACTTTATCCAGATCTACCTCAATTCCCTTTCCACTGACTACAAATCCGAGTAATTTCCCTGACGTGGCTCCAAAAGTGCATTTTGCCGGGTTGAGCTTAAGCTGGAACTTTCGAAGTCTTTCAAAAAGCTTTCTTAAATTTACTATGTGCTCCTCCACTGACCGAGCTTTGGCAATCATATCATCAACGTATACTTCAATCTCCCTATGCATCATGTCATGGAATAGATTCACCATAGCCCTCTGATATGTTGCCCCGGCATTCTTCAATCCAAATGGCATGACCTTGTAATAAAACACTCCCTAAGCCGTAACAAACGCGGTCTTCTCCTGATCTTCTGGAGCCATCTTTATCTGATTATATCCTGAGAATCCATCCATAAACGAGAATAGTGAAAATCTCGCAGTGTTATCTACTAGCACATCAATATGTGGCAAAGGAAAATTATCTTTTGGGCTAGCTCGATTCAAGTCTTGATAGTCCACGCACATCCTAACTTTTCCATCCTTCTTCGGTACTTGGACTATATTTGCTTGCCATTCTGGGTATTCTGCTTCTTCCAAGAACCCTGCATCAAGCTGTTTCTTAACTTCTTCCTTAATCTTTAACAGCATATTCGGCTTCATCCTCCTTAACTTTTGTTGAACCGGCTTACATTCTGGTCTGATGGGTAACCTGTGCACTGCCACTTCCGGATCCAAACCTGGCATATCTTGATATGACCATGCAAATACATCGGCGTATTCCCTCAACAAATCTATCAACTCCAGTCTTTCTTTTTTTGACAGAGTAGTGCCGATTTTGACTTCCCTAGGCTCTTCCTCCGTACCCAAATTAATCGATTCTGTGAGCTCCTTATGTGGCAATATCTGCTTCTCTTCCTGTTCTACTAATCTCAAAAGGTCTGGGGGTAAGGCCTGGTCCTCAATGTCTTCATCGTTGGGCTCGTCGGCAAAAACCGGTTTCTCGAAGTCGAACCTTGGCTCGTCCCAAGCGTCTTTGCATTCATCGTCAGTGGGCCTGAGAAATAAAGCAACAAAAATATATATACCAAAGAAAATAGTATATATAGCTACTAATAATGAATGAATAAAAATGAAAATGAAAATGTGAATGAAACTCTGCGGTGCATTTCATTGACTTAAAAGAAAGTGAACATATGATAGTTTGATATTTTGAAAAGAAAACTCCAAACATGGTATTGTCATTGACATTCTTTGGGGGTACTAGTTTTAAGATTAAGATTAATACATCTCTGAGTCATCCACAAAGATTGTTCTCACATACTCAACCCAGTTGCTCAAAACCTCTCCTGGGGCTAACTCGCGAATCCATGGGCAATCATCCTCCTCCTGACCATCATCTGAGACAGCGTTGACATCCAGATCTTGCAGCTTCTTCACTATCTCTGGCTCTTCCTCTGACCTGTCACTGTTGACCCAACCGACTGACTTGAAATTTTCAAACAAAGGCGGGAACTTCATCTTCTCTTCCTCTACTATGTGTCCCATCCTCGCTAGCTTTCTCTTTTTCAATCTCTCCTCAGCTTCTGCCCAATCCTTAGCCGTCGGCTTGAATCTCAATCCAAAGGAGCCATCATGTACAGGTATTTCAATGGCCTGTGTAATCCCGTGCAAGTCCCTTCCCAATCCTTTTCCTTCTTCGAATCCTTTCCTCATCATGCACCTGATACTCATGACGGAGTAATCCATCATGGTCTTTGGGATAACCTCAGCAACCTCAAAAGTCCTGAAGGAGCATTCATACGACCCCTCCGGTGGTTCAACATAGGAAAAGCTCGCTGTGCTTGCTACTACAAAATCCTCTTCCCCTTTGACCTCGACAAACTTTCCAGGGTAAGGAATTTGATTACCTGATGTAAGGTTGATGGGACGGCCCCTGCCTGGTGTATCCATGGTCTTCCCAGTAGGCATGAATAGGAAGGGTGTTGTATATCCAGCACTTGGAACACTAAGGGGAATGGTACTCCTCCCACTTCGATGGTTATCTCCATCTCCTATGACACTCCTACTGCTGCAATCAAAAGCCTTCACGATTAGGTGATTGGCTTGGATGCGGGCTTCATCTACCGGTAATCTCTTCAGCATCTTGAGGGGCAAAATATTCAGGGCGGAACCATTGTCAATCAAGGCATTGCCCATGCTCACTTCTTGACATCTTATCGTGATATGCAACGCCTTTATACTATTTCTCATCCCCTTTGGAATATCTTTCTCTGCAAAGGCTATGAATCCATGTGCTGATATGTTCCCCACCATATGATCAAGGTCAGCAACACTAATGTTCTGAGACACATACGATTGATTCAAAACCTTCAGCAGCGCCTTTCGGTGTGCTTCGGAATTCAATAGCAAGCTGAGAATATAAATTCTAGCAGGCAACTGGTTCAACTGTTCTATCACCCAGTACTCACTCTGCTTAATAATCTTCAAGGATTCACACTCTTCATGCTCTGACACGGGTTTCTCAACTGTTTCTTCCTCTCTAGGTCTGACCACTTTCTCTGGTTCCCGCATGTTAGTCTCTGGTATTACAATCTCTTCATTCTTCTTTTGAACCGATTCTGCCATTTCTGGCGAGTATACTCTACCGCTTCTTGTCATTCTTCCAACTCTAGTCACATTTGCTGAACTGCTTTCTCCAGACGGCGTAACCACTCTGCAGTCGTACCTCCATGGTACCTGATGAGTGTCCGCATAGGAAAACGGCTATGGAGGGATCACAACTACAGGGGCCTCCGATCTTTGCATATGAGCTGGTAGTATCGTTGGCGGCCTCGGTACAAAAGGTTGAGGCGAACTCCTGGATGGAGCCGGCACGAATGGTTGAGGTCTTATCCTTGGTGGGGCTAGGATAAAAGGCTGCATGTACTTCTCTATCACTACACCGACCTCTCGTTCTTTTCCTTCTACATAAAACTCGATTCCCCAGTCATCCATTAAATTCTGAACTTTCTTCCTAAAACTGCTACATTCTTGAATTCCATGCCCCAAACCATGATATGGGCATACCACATCTAAATCTCCTTCCCCGAACTCTCCTAGGGCCATCATCTCTGTTTTCACTAAAGCTTTATACACTGTGGCCATTGGAGTAACCACCTCCCAAACTTGTCTATTTACCATTTCTGACTTACTCAGCATATTCACTTGATTCCCACCGTGATTAGGTAATGGGTTAGCTGGAGCTGAATTCGCGAAACTCAACTTCCCCGACTTCACCGAATCTTGTACAACATATTTCAATCTAAAGCAATCTTTTGTAGCATGTCCTTCGGCCCCCGAGTGAAACTCGCAATGAGCATTGGCGTTGTACCATTGTGGTCTCGGGTGCCTCAAGGGATTGGAGAAAGGCAACTTTACCAGTAACCCTTGATGTAATAACTGTGGCAAGAGCTCAGTATAAGTATATGGGATTGGGTCAATCGGGACTCTTTCTCTCATCAGGTCCCTTCCTACTGGAGCTCTTGGTTGAATGGCAAGAGGCGCACTGGGGCACTGATTTTGCGGCCTTTGTTGAAATGGCGCTCCCCCAACAGCACTGATATCCCCAAGAGGCTGATTATGGTAAGGGCTCGCCTGATACTGATGATAGTATCCTCTAGGCCTGAAGTTTTACCCGTAACTTCTTGGGTAATATTGTTGTCCCTGGTTCCTGGGCCTGAAATCCGTTTCTCCTACTGAGTGTACCTCTCCTTCCTTCTTCCTCTGGCCCCTCTTGGCATACTCACTCACATCATCAATGTACCCCATTTTCATCGCAGCTTCCATGGCATCCCCAGTCATAATCAAACTAAAATACGACTTTGTCATTTTCGGGAGCAGTGCCTTGAAGTATTCCTTGGGCAGGGTTCTTAGGAATAAAGAATTCACTTCCCTTTCGGGGACCCTAGGCACCATCAACACCACTTCTCTGAAACGTTGTCCATAGGCCGTCAATGATTCGTCGGGCTTTCTTGCCATGTTTGTCAGCGTGTCACGAGTGGGGGCCAGATCCATCAAATACTTGAAGTGTGCTAGGAAAGCTTTTGTCATGTCACTCCAGCTCTGAATGCTCCTTGGATCCAGTTGATTATACCAAGTAATGGCTGACCCAGTCAAACTGAACATGAAGCTGTACATCAGAAACTTGTCATTGGTTGAAAAAGGCGCCATCTTAATCTGGAAACTGAGTATGTGATCTCTGGGGTTCTTCGTGCCATCATATTTCTCAAATTCTGGCATCTTGAATTTGGGAGGAATAATCACTCCTTTGGCCACTGTAGTACTCTTGACACTAGGAATTCCGAGATCCTGAATTCAATCCATGCTTCTCAGCCTATCTTCTATCCTTCCTTCAATCTTTTGCCAGAACTTCTCCTCCTCTACCTCCTTCCTCAAACTCTCTTCTCCTGCGAGGTCAATGGGCCTGGTTGCAGCTATTCCTGGCGGATACAACTGAGAATAGTCTTGCTGTGAAGATGCCCCAATATGGAATTTCGGGGGAAGAGGATTAAAGGTCCCAGCCGGGACCCCAGGTGGTGGTGGGAAGGCAAACCGGAATCCACTAGACGTCGGAGTCTCAGGGACAGCTGGCTTAGTTGCCATTTTTGCGACAATGGTGGGAAACCAAAGGATGTGCCGCTAGACGTCAGAAAAATCCGACACCACGGGCCTGGTTGTTGCTCCTGTTGGTGGTGGGAACATGAAGGGTGCTCCGCTGAATGCACAAGGATTAGTGTTTTCGGTTTCCACTCCAGTCATCACTGCACTTGCGACCGGCATCCCTCCGGTCGGATCTTCCACACTCTTTCCCTTCATCAGCTGCATTAACATGCCTCTCATTTGCTCCATCTGAGCATCGGTAGCTTCTTCCCGGCGCTTCGCCTCTTCATCTCGGCGAGCTATCTCTTCCTTCAACCGCTGAATTTCTGCCGTCGGATCATCCATTTTTCTGGTATCGGACCTGGTATTATACTGACGAACTTGCTGATGTTGTTTCCTTGGTCGTGCTATCTTGGCACCTTTATTATTGAAACCTTTGATTAGAAACTAGAATTAAATCTTTTATTAATATGAGTGAATGGATGAATGGATGCCCTAAAAGGAAGAGTTTAAGAGGGTTCCCCACCATTGTGGTGGAATCCGTAATTCTTCGCTTTTATGTCCGGAACCATGACTTTGTGCATTCACATAAGTCAAAGTATCCTTCGCACTGGCATTATGCAAAGTGTATGTATGTGAATCTTGTGTTCTTGAGTTGACAATTGCAGGTCAAATTGAAGACTTAAGGCCGACGAAAGAAGAGGAATCACCTTGTGAAGGTCATCGACATACACATCTAGAAGTTGAGGAAGTTCAAGTCGAGTTTGATAGATTTTCAAGGCTAGATTTGAATCTAATACAACTAGATTCGTATCAATTGGTAATTAGAGCATAGGTTGTCATCTTCAATCGGTAAATCTATCCTTCTATTCATCTATCATCAAGTTTTTCATCCATCTCATCCATCAAAGTTTTTTTTTGAAATTTTCTAGATCTAAAAATTCCGAAAATTCAAAAATTTATTGTGGTTTCATCTTAACTCCAATCGACTTGAAAATTCAGATTTGGAGTCCTTATACCTTGTAGTTTAATCGAAAAATGTCAAAAAATAAATAAAAATAAAAAAATTTCGACCAGAAAATTGTGAAATTTATTCTGGCTTCGTTTGAGCTCGAAAAGCTTTGAAATTTGAGATCTAGACTTCTTTCAGTGTGATCTTTCCGGGAAAAATACTGAAAAAAATCAAAAAAATCTTTTGTGTCTGCCGCACCTTTGAACTAGGGTTTTTTATCCGGGTATATTGGGGATTAGGGTTTTGTGTTTGCAATTGTTTGATTTGATTGCATCTAACTCTAATTGATTGCTTATTTGAGATTCTTGGGTTGCTTTTGCTGTGAATTGAGATCTAATTTGAAGAATTTCAGGTTTAAACCCTTTTGGAGACAAGTGGTACAAAATTGGATCTAAGTGGTACTAGGGTTTTCTTTTGATTAAATTGATTGATTTGTGTTGATTGTGTTTTGTGCAGCAAGTTTGGGAGACAAAAGGCTGTTTGGATTGTATAAAGAACACTTTTTCTTTTAATTCACTCAAGTTATTACTCTTAATTGTTTGTTCCTCAAGTAGGTCACGAGAAGAAAGAAGGCTCTAACAATTTGCTCTTATTAGGCCTATTGAAGCTAGAAAAAGGCATAATCTTGTGAGATCATTAAGAGAGTAGTGGATCGCCAATCCATAGGTTGAGTGCAAACACGAGAGCACAACAAAGGTAAAGCACACACACACTAGTGAGGATTTTTATTACTAATCTTTCTTTGTGTGTAGGTACAATGGGAAATCAAAATCAAAACAATGACGTGACTACATCATGCAAGCAATTATGCAAAAATTAGACACCATCAAAACAAGAATAGAAACTAGGGCTAAGACAACAAGAACCACCACCTCAACAAAGAGAAAACAAGCCGCACCAAACAATGAACAAAGGGATCAACAACAACTACCTCAAAGGCAACTTGCTAGGAGAGTTGATCCAATGGAGAGATTAAGGCAACAAGAACTTGGAGGGCCAAGCCTACAATGAACACTTGCGGCCTAGGAGAGGTGAACCAAGGGAGGAGATTAAAGACAACATCAAATACAAAATCCCAAAGTTCAATGGGAGAGGGACACCTTCGGATTACTTGGATTGGGAGTCAAAGCTAGACATGTATTTTGATTATCACCCTTATGCCGAATCTAAGAAGGTACAAATTGTTATCCTTGAATTTGTTGAGAATGCTTTGAATTGGTATAATCAATTGGTGCAATCAAGGAGAAGAAATTTGGAGAGGCCTATAGATACTTGGGCGGAATTGAAGAGTGTCATGAGAAAGAGATTTGTGCCAAGCTACTACATCAACTTCCTTTACCAAAGTTTACAAACCTTGAGGCAAGGGTCAAAGAGTGTTGATGAGTACTACTCTGAGATGATGTTGTTGATGTCCAGAGCAAAAATTGAGGAACCAACACAAGCCACCATGGCTAGGTTTCTTGCGGGGTTAAATAGAGAAATTCATGATATTGTGGAGATGCAACAATATTTTGATGTTGAGGAGTTGTTACAACAAGCTTCAAAGGCCGAGGGACAAGTTAAGAGGAGTGGCGCAAAGAAGGGATTTTCATCATCAAACTCATGGAAAACTCCAATCAAGAAAGATGAGAAAACTTCTAACAAGGAGAAGGAGGTTGCGCAACAAAAGGGAGTAAGTCCTAAATCCGATTCTAAACCTTCATCTAGTTCTTCCTCTAAATCTCATGTTAAGTGTTTTAAGTGTCAGGGATATGGTCATTATGCCAAAGATTGTGTCAATAAGAAGGTGATGTATCTTAATGATCATGGTGAGATAGTGAGTGAAGATGAGGAATTCAATTTGGGTTAAAGTGGTGATGGGGATGATGAGCAGGAGTCTGCGCAAGAAGAGAGTGATGATGATACTAAGGGATATGCACTTAAGAATTTGGTTGCTAGAAAGACTTTGAGTGCTTTTGTGAAAGAAGATGAGCACAATCAAAGAGAGAACTTGTTTCATACTAGGATGTATGCGAATGGGAAACCTAGTAGTGTGATCATTGATGGTGGAAGTTGTACCAACATAGCTAGTGTTTACTTAGTGAAGGAGATGCAATTACCCACCACCAAACACCCTAAACCTTATAGTTTAGGATGGATCGACGACAAGGAGGAAATTAAAGCTAACAAACAAGTTTTAGTTTCTCTTTCTTTGGGCAGGTACAATGAAGATGTTTTGTGTGATGTTCTACCAATGCAAGCATGTCATGTACTACTTGGTCGACCATGGCAATTTGACAACAAGGTACATCATGATGGTTAGGCCAATCAGTATACTTTCATGTGTGGTAAGAAGCCCTTTACTTTAATTCCTTTATCACCTTAAGAAGCTTTAAAGGATCAATTGAAATTGAGGGATGATTTTGCTAAATTAGAATCTGAATATAGGGCTCAAGAAAAGATAAAGCATGCTAATTCTAGTTCTAATTGTGTTGAAAACAAGGCTGTTTTGGTTGATGGTTCTAAGAAAGTTGTTAAAGAGTGTATGTTAGCTACTAAGAGAGAGATTAAGAATGCTTTGAATAATAATTCTGTTTTGATCTTGCTTATGCTTAAAAATACACTTGTTACTACTAACAACTTGGATGGAGAGCTTCCAAGCAACATTGTTTCTCTTTTGAGTGATTATGCAGATTTGTTTCCTGAGGAGATTCCTAGTGGTTTACCACCAATTAGAGGGATTGAACATCAAATTGACTTCATCCCTGGGGCGCAAATTCCAAACAAGCCAGCATATAGGACAAACCCTGATGAAACAAAGGAGTTGGAGAAACAAGTTGGAGAGTTGCTAGAAAAGGGCTATGTGCGCGAGAGTCTTTCTCCATGTGCAGTTCCAGTTTTGCTTGTCCTAAGAAGGATGAAACTTGGAGAATGTGTGTTGATTGTAGGGCAATAAACAACATAACAGTTAAGTATCGCCACCCTATTCCTAGATTAGATGATATGCTTGATGAATTGCATGGTTCTTGCTTATTTTCAAAGATTGATCTTAAGAGTGGATATCATCAAATTCGCATGAAAGAGGGTGATGAATGGAAAACTGCTTTTAAAACTAAGTTAGGATTGTATGAATGGTTAGTTATGCCTTTTGGATTAACTAATGCACCTAGTACTTTCATGAGATTAATGAATCATGTTTTAAGAGCTTATATTGGAAAGTTTGTTGTTGTTTATTTTGATGATATACTTGTGTATAGCCGCAACTTAGAGGAACATATTGAGCATTTAAGATGTGTTTTAGATGTACTTAGGGTTGAGAAGTTGTATGCTAACCTTAAGAAGTGCACCTTTTGCACAAACAAACTTGTTTTTCTTGGTTTTGTGGTTTCTGCGCAAGGTATACATGTTGATGAGGAGAAGATCAAAGCCATCAAGGATTGGCCAACCCCCACCAACGTTGTTCAAGTGAGATCCTTCCATGGCTTGGCCGGATTCTATAGGAGGTTTGTTAAGGATTTTAGCACCTTAGCCGCTCCTATTACTAGTGTGATGAAGAAGAATGCACCATTCAAGTGGGGAAAAAAGCAACAAGAAGCATTTGAGACTTTGAAGGATAAATTAACTATGCTCCTTTGCTTGTTTTACCTAACTTTAACAATACTTTTTGAGATTGAATGTGATGCTTCAGGTGTAGGTATTGGCGCAGTGCTCATGCAAGGAGGGAAACCCGTGGCATACTTTAGTGAGAAGTTGAATGGGGCTGCGTTGAACTATCCTACCTATGATAAGGAGTTGTATGCTCTTGTTAGAGCATTACAAACTTGGCAGCATTATTTGTGGCCTAAGGAATTTGTGATTCACACGGATCATGAGAGCTTGAAGTACTTAAAGGGCCAACAAAAGCTGAATAAGAGGCATGCTAAGTGGATTGAGTTCATTGAATCCTTTCCATATGTGGTGCGCTACAAGAAAGGTAAGAAAAATGTTGTAGCCGATGCATTATCAAGGAGGTATGTTTTACTTTCCATGCTTGATTCTAAGTTTCTTGGATTTGAGTTTATTAAAGACTTATATGCTAGTGATGCTTACTTTAGTGATGTGTTTAAAGCATGTGAGAATTCTGGATTTGGGAAGTATTATAAGCATGATGGATTTTTGTTTAAAGAATCTAGATTGTGTATACTTACTTGTTCTTTGCGTTTTGTGCTTGTGAGGGAATCGCATGAGGGTGGTTTAATGGGTCACTTTGGTGTTGATAGAACATATGAGATATTGCATGAACACTTCTTTTGGCCTAAGATGCGATATGATGTAGGAAAGCATGTTTCTAGTTGCATTACTTGTTTGCAAGCTAAATCTACATCTAAACCTCATGGTTTGTATACTCCTTTGCCTATTCCTCATGAACCATGGACTCATATTAGCATGGATTTTGTTTTAGGATTACCTCGTTCTAGGAGAGGTAAGGATTCTATCTTTGTGGTTGTTGATAGGTTTTCTAAGATGGCAAACTTTATTGCTTGTACTAAAACGGATGATGCCATTAATGTAGCTAATTTGTTCTTTAAAGAGATTGTTAGACTACATGGAATGCCTAGGACGATTGTGAGTGATAGGGATGCTAAGTTCTTAAGTCACTTTTCGAGAACTTTGTGGGCTAAGTTAGGTACTAAGTTGTTATTTTCAACTACTTGTCATCCTCAAACTGATGGTCAAACTGAAGTAGTTAATAGGACTTTGTCTACCTTACTTAGAGCATTGATTAAAAAGAACTTAAGAACTTGGGAAGATTGTTTGCCTCATGTGAAATTGCATACAATAGAAGCATACATAGTACAACTGGATTTTCACCTTTTCAATGTGTGTATGGCTTAAATCCTTTAACCCCATTGGATTTGTTGAGTTTACCTTTGAGTGTGCAAGTTGACATGGATGGGCAACGCAAGGCATATTTTGTTAGCGATCTTCATGCAAAGGTTAGAGCTCAAATTGAGAAGAAAACACAACACTACATGAAGAATGCTAACAAGGCTTGGACAAGCTTGAAGATGCTAAGGAAGAAGTTTCAAGTTCATCGGAGTTGCCTAAGATGCCATTTGATCCATTGAAGATGCCATTAGGCCCAATGACAAGGGCAAGAGCTAAAAGATTCAAGGAAGCTTTGTTCGGTCTCATTAGAGTTCATCTTGAAGAGTTTAAAGCCATCGGAGATCATTTGAAGCCCATTGGAGATCATCAACAATAGAATATTCCCATCGATTCCAAGTTGTGCATTCTTCTTGAAATCGATGAGCATTAGGTCATTAGAGTTGTAATTTGGCCATTGTGGCCTTAATTCTATCTTAGATTAGTTATTTATTTAGTTAAGAACCTTATTTGGGTTGGGCCTTGTTTAATTAAGTCCAATCCTTAACTAATTTTCTATTGGTTGTATTTTTGGATAGTTTCTAGAAGCTTCATTAGGGTTAGCCGCCTATGGCTATTGAGGAGGCGGTTTAGGGTATTTCTAAGGGGGGTTTGCGCAAGGCTTTGCCTATATAAAGGCTCTACCTCCCTCTTGTAAACAAAAGTTAAGTTTTCAATAAAGAATTTGAGGTTATTCACCCAATTTGATTATCTTAGCTTCATTGTTCTAGTTTGAACAAAACTTAGGGTTCTTCAATCTTGTAGAGTCCTAGCAAGCAATTTAGTTGTCATTACTTGATTGTTTGTGAATCTTGTGTTCTTGAGTTGACAATTGCAGGTCTAATTGAAGACTTAAGGCCGACGAAAGAAGAGGAATCACCTTGTGAAGGTCATCGACATACACATCTAGAAGTTGAGGAAGTTCAAGTCGAGTTTGATAGATTTTCAAGGCTAGATTTGAATCTAATACAACTAGATTCGTATCAAGCTACTCTTTCTATGGTCCGTATTTCCCGAAACAAGAGGGTAAAGGTTCGAAATGTTCCTTATGTGTACCAACTTATATGCTGGGTTGGTCTGCACGCCTAAGAGGTTCCCAATTTCGACCCCGCAAAGTCTCATTGGTTGGAGGTTTTTCGCACAACCTGCACGGGGACCCGGTTGGTCCCAGGAAGGCCTGCTTATTACACCTCCCAAAATCTAATCAAGGTGGTAACATGTAAATGCAAAATGCAGTCTAAGTGAAGTGTGTGAAGGAACAACCTACCATTACCCTAAAACTAAACCTGGCAGACCTATTGACTAACCACAACAGAAAAGAAAGAAAACAACAAGATATGGGTGAAAATAACAGAAATATCAAAGCATAAAAGCAGTAAAACATCAAAACAAACAAAACAAACCAAAACAAACCAAAACAAAACAAAGCAACCATTTTATTGACCCTAGATCTTGTTCGGGTCCGGGGAACCCTGCCGAGACGACGTTGGTAAGAATGAGCCGCCACTAATCTTTTTTCTAAGGTGTGATTAGCCACCTAAAGGCCACCTAAGCTAAGTAAGGTCCAAAGCTTGGCAATGGACCTACTAAACCTAAGGTCCGGTCTTGTAACCTAAGTCTAGGTTCGGAAGTCGATTACGCTCGGGGAAGGATTAGCACCCCCGAGTCGCCCGTCAAGTGATGGTACCTCTAGTCTAACTAGATCTACTGTGTCGAACAGAAAAGTTGGTTGCTTTTAATCTTTAATTTTGCTTATCTTTAGAAAGGGTTATAAAGGAAAAGGAAATCTCTTTAAAACCAATGTCGAGAATTCGAAGAATATGATCGCACACCCTCGATCAATTCTGTCTCGATTCTCTTTCACTGTTTGTTCCCTTGTTGAGTCTCCCGCACCAAGGAGAGGTTTTGAAAATGCTGTGTCAAAACCTTTTATTTTTTGTTTCTTAAAGTCTTTTACTTTGCTTTGAAAACTTCCATTTTAGTCTCCCTAAAAATGGTGTGAAAATCTTCTTTTCTCATTGTTTTGGGAAAAACCTTTTCCATCTTGTATTGATAAATTAAGTCTGGTTTTGAATATGGAAAAAACTCTATTTAAATCTTAAAACACTTGATTACCAATTTTAATTCATTTTGAAAACTGAGTAAGAGAACACTGACTTTTGAAAATGCTTTTTGGAGGAAAATGATCTTTTTGTATTTTCTTAATTATGCTTAATCTTAGAAAGAAAAGTAAGACTGAATGGAGATGATGCATGTACTGGTATATTTTAGTTTATTTAATCAGTAAACAACGATATACTTGAAATTAACCCGAGACCCTTCCCACGCATTATGGGGTATCTCGAGGATAATCCAATCTCGGAGCGGGAACCAAGAGTTCGTACCCGAGTACATTTACTTGGGACCCGCCCGTCATCGTAAAAGATCATTGTTTACCAATTCTTATTTAACTAACTCCTATGAATGACAAGCAAAATGCATGAAAGATCGCTTTTAATTTTATGCATTAATATCAGTCTACCCGAAATCAATTCCATAAACCCTTCCCATCATTATGAGGGTATTTGTGGAAAAGATTGGTCTAAAAGAGGCTTCCAGAAGTTCGTACCCGAGTACATTTATCTGGAAGACCCTTTATCTCAGCAAAAGACGAGTATTAATACATCTCAATAACAAGGTGATGTATGATGCATGTATATAGTAAAATTCTACTTCTACTAATTACTAGTTATTACAGACCAAGGCCAAACTGGGCCAATTAATTACTTAACAACAATAAAAGAAACATAAAACTTATGGGCCAAACTGGGCATACTGGGGACTTTCTGCACACTAAAGAAAATGATCAGTGATATTCAAGAAGCAAAAACACAATTCACACCACATCAATGCAAAATAAAGATCTAAATTGACCAAGTAACAATCCTTATTCAAAAAAACTCTTAATTCCCTTTCAAGTTAATCTCTATTTGAGAAATTAGATCTTAACTCCAAGTTCAATTTCCTTAAAATTGAAATTAGCCCAAAGTGTCTTACATATCATCTTCAAGCCAATTTCAATTTAAGAAAACTTTTACTTTAAGTTGAGATCCCATTTCCAAATCGAGATTAGCTCGATTAATTAAATTTCCACATTCAATTTGGGTAAATAAACATTTTCAACCATAAATCTCATATTCCAATACAAAAGCAATTCAATCAAAAACTCATGAAGCTAGATTAAAATAAAGATCAATTTAAAGTCAATTTAAACATAAAAAAAATCCAAGCTTTGACCTCACTCTTAAATTGACCAAAAAACATAACCTTTGTACCAAAAAAACCTAAAAAGAATAAAAAGATGCATTTTCAAACCGAAATTGCAAACAATGTCCAACAACATCAACCAATTAAATAAAAATCCAACTTTTCGGTTAAAGAACCTAATTTTAACAATTCATGGCCAACTAACCTAAACTCAACTTATTACTCCACAAAGACTAATTTATTTCAAAGCATTCAAGATTTTAACTCTAGAAATCAAAAGCTAGGATTTTTATAACATATAAGAGCCCAAGTAACTAAAAAAACTCAAATTTAGCATCTTTATAAGAGAAGGAACTTAAACAAGTTTTCAATTTAAAGTAATCACACCCAAACAAGCCTCAAATTGCAGAAGTTAAGCATAACCAGTCTCAAATTGCAGCAATCAAGTAATATCAAGCCCAAATTAAAGAAAAATGACAGTTAGTAGGCCCAAAATTGCACAAATCACATAAAAATGGGCTAAATTGAAAGGGAAGGGAAATTACCTCCACCAAAAAGGCGTCGTTTTGGTCTAGAATGGCTTATAACCCTAAATCCCTTCTATTCTCTTCTTTTTGCGCCGCTCTCCTCTTCTCCTTCTTTTCCCCGCTTCTCTCAAACCCTAAATCCCAATCTTCTCTGCGACCAAATCTCTGGATTACCAGCGCCGCTTCCCTCTTTTCACGCCCCTCGATGAAGCAACCACGACAAAAAGATGCGAGCTTTAAGGATGTCGAACTTGAGGGACATTTACAGAGTGGAGAGGGTCTCGATTTTTCGGTTCCTTTTTGGTTTATGGGATGTGCGTGGTTTGAGTGGGTGAAGTCTCTGGTTTTTTCGGGTGTGGGAGTCCTGTTTTTTTTTTTTTAGGGTTTTCAACGGTGTGTAATCTGGTTTCTCGAGCGTGGGTGAGAGAGGGGTTCGAGAGAGAGAAAAAAATAGAGGGAATTCGGGGGTTTGAGCAGAGAGAGCTTGGTCCGATGATCCAAATGGGGTGTTTTCTTTTTTAGAAGAAAAGCTCAAAAAAAAAAATGGAGCCTGGTGAAGAAAAATGGAGAAGACTTTCTGGTTTTTTCCGATAGGAGAGGCCGGAGATTTTTTCGACTAAGTGTCTAAGGTGAAAAGGTTTTTTCTTTTTGTTCCAGAGTAGGAGCAATTTTTTGGTTAGAAATCGGAGTGTGTACGCGAGAGAGAGGATGGAAAGTTTTTTTTTTAGAGAATGGAAAAAATCCAGCCTTCTTTTTCCTTCAGGGAGCTTCTGTATTTTTGTATGTATCCAGCTCCCAATCTGTTTTTTCTTCTTATCCTCTCCCCCCTTTGCCAGCTATCTCCTTCCCTCTAACAACTCTCTTTTTTGTCTCCTTGCAGGGGTTGTTCCAAAATCGGATAGGCTTGGGGCTCCTTGCGAGCTGGATCAAAAAATTACCCCTAAAATTCGGGAATATTTCGATGAGGAAGAAGATGTTGTTGCTTTTTGTCTTTTTGCAGAATTGGAGACTGATGGAGGTGCTGACCTGGCAACACTGCTGACCTGGCCGCTGACTGCCCTGCTGTCTCAGGTAAGTTTCATCTGGACTTTTAATCCTTGTAGACTGTATTGCCTCCATTTAGGCTCTGTTATTGCTCTATTTTACTGAACTGCCTATTGTATGAACATTATATTGATTTCGGTTTGACTTTTTGAACCTCTGTATATGATTGATTTAGATTGAATACTAACCTATTTTGACTTTAGATACCTGCTTGTATGCCCTAGTAAACTGCCTTGATTTGCTCTAAGTTGGATTCTAATTTCTCATCACTCAGCCCACCTTCCCCTTAAGCATAATAGCTTCCATGAAATAGCCTTTGTGCTTAAACTACTGCATGAGGCCTAACCAAACTACCAATTGGAACCCACATGGAATATGCAAATGCCTTCTAAAAAATGGAGCATGCTTGTATTCTAAATGCGAGTAATGAAAAAAAAATTTTGCTTCTTCTTACAAATGACAACTAGTATTAATATAATGAAGGATTGATTGCTAAATATTACACTAGTAGGTAATCATAATATTCCCTATGTAAATTAAAAAGGTAAAGTGGATTTGAGATCCAAAATGCAACACTCCTAAATGAGGCTAAGCCCTAAAATGCATAAGAATGCTAAATGCGCCTATCCTAAAATTTGATTCCTTAATTAGCTATTCTAACTTAAAAACATACTTGAAGCGACCAAAATGCTCCTGGATGTGCAAATGACCAAAACGCCCTTGGACATGCAAAATGACCAAAATGCCCCTGGACATGCAAAATGGCCAAAATGAGAAGCAAATTGCTTTAAACTAAAGGATACCAGACAAAAATGGGTGTCTACAACTTCATTGCTTGTGAATCTTGTGATCTTAGGTGTTCAATTGCAGGTCTAATTGGAGGTCTAAGGCCGACGAAAGAAGATGATTGCTTGGGTGAGATTGTCGATGATTGAGCTAAATTAGACCCTATTTTTATGGCTATTTAACTATGTTTTTGGACCCATTTATGCTTAAATATATGCTATTTTGATAATATTTGTGTTTTTAGTCTTTAAGTGATGTGAAAATGAGAAATTGTTATTTTTCACTATTTTTGGAGCTATTTTGATGACTTTTTACACAGATTTGAGCAAAGCAATTTTGAGCATAGATTTGGAAGATTCGAAGTTCGTGTTTGAAGACCATTTGAAGATAATTTGAAGACTTGAAGATTTTTGAAGAACTATTTCAAGAGCAAGAATTGAAGATTGGAGCTTTAATTGAAGACAAGTCATGGATAAGCCCTTAAGCTTTGGTATTTTTGGATATTTTATATGGCAAGATACTCAGCCCATATGAATCATTAATTGGAATTAAAATCTCAATTAATGACTCCTATATCCAAGGAAATATCCAAATCCCGTAGATTCCCGATTATAGTCCTAATAGGATTAGGATTCAGACGCAGTTTTGGTAGAAAAATCATAACTTTCTGCTCAGACCTCCGTTTGAGTCCCATGAGTACTCGTTGGAAAGCTAACCCCGAGATCTACAACTTTCCTTTGAAGTCCAAGACCTAGTTCTGCCGTTTTCAAATCCAAAAATGCCGTCGAAGTCCTTGCAGGAAATCAGGATTTTTTCAGGATCCTATTTTAACTTGGATTCAACTCTAGGATGACTTTTAATCTAACTTGGAGTCTAAGTTAGACCCAAAACCGACTTAGACCTCTTTCCAAGTTAGGATTGGAATTCCTAGGGTTATTTCCACTATAAATAGCCACCTCCTGTAACACAAATCACATACCTTTACACACCAAAATATTTTCACATAGATATTTTCTCTTCTTTTAGTTTTTAGTTTTCTTAGTTTTTAGGCAAGGCTGCCGCCACCCTCTCTAGTCATAGAGGGGTGCGACTTACCTAGGTTTTTGTCAAGGAGATTTCGCCTCCTTCAAGTTCTGTAAGTACTCTTATGCCGCTTATGGATTTTCCCAAATCCATGAGTAGCTAAATTCTTAATACTTCTGATCCTTTGGTGAATTCAATCAATTAAATATGGTGAGATTTCTGTTCTTATAATTTGGTATTTTATTCTTGATAGATAGCATGTTAAACTCTGTTTTAATTCCACAATCTTGATCTTTATTGATTTATTGTGGCCACTAAAGAGGTAATTTGAGAGATTGTTGGCTAGATCAAACAACAAGGTTGACGCATGAGTTTGATTGTGTGTAGCAAGATAGCCGCGCTTGACGACGGGTTAACTGGGTTTGCATGCCAGTGATCAGATTTATCTGATTGCTGTATGGTTTTATTTATTAAGTATGTGTGAAAGAACTAATAAAAGTTGATTTTAATGCTTTGAATCCTAGCAAATCTTTAAGGCTTGACGGCTAATTGATTAGTTAGGAGCAAAAAGGGGTAATTTAAGGCTTGACGGCTAATCTTATCTAAATAGCATATTAGGGTTTTCCCTAGACCAGTTATCATTAAGAATTTAATATTGAATTTATCTTTTAAATCAAGGACCCATAATTAATTTGATTGTTTCTCTACCATTGGAGAAGAAGTATGCTTTTTAATTATTGTTTTCTTTCTTATCTTCCATAGACTTGATTTAATTTACTCTGCTTTGTTCTCTAGTATAATTGTTTTCTTCTTAGTTATTATTCTTAACCCTCTGTTTTCTGTGTTCTGTTTTGAGAGATTTTAAGGACTGAATTTTCGAATAAAGTCTAGCATCCTTCTCTGTGCGATCGACCCTACTTGCCCTATCTGCTTTAGTTAGGATTTTGTTGGGAATTATTCTTATGATTGCTGACGACCGATCATAAATTTTGGCGCCGTTGCCGGGGAAGGGTACTTTTTCTGGTTTTTGCTAGAGGAAGGAAAAAATAGACTCATCTGAAGACGAATCCCTCGAATTTTCTCTTAGTCTCTGCGTCTCTGTTCTAAAAAAAAATTTGATTTTGCGTTTTTAATTTTGTGTGTTTTGCTTTTTTGAAAAAAAAAATAAAATATGTTTTAGTTTTGCGTAGATAAAAAAAAAGTTTCTGCGTCATAAAAAAAAATTAATTTTTGTCTCTGCGTCGAAAAATAAAATATTTTTCTTTATTTTCTGTTTTTAATTTTAATTGTTTAAGAACTTTTACTACTAACAAATTTTCTTTTGAGTTTTTTGAGTCTTTCTAGGAAGCTGCATGCCAAAGACAAAAAGTAGTGGTACAGAAGACTTTGAATTTGATCCAGAGCCAGGAAGAACAATATTTTCACTAAGAAGGGAGAAATCAAATCGACAACAAGAAGAGGAGCCATCCAATTCGAGTTCTCAATCAAGTTCTCCTAGATCTGTTGCTTCAACATCGTCACACGACATGGCAAACGAAGAACCTAAAACCCTGAGAGAGCTTTCTGCACCAAACGTCAATGCACAACACTTAGCAATTCGATACCCAGATACGACTGCAAATTTTGAGATTAAATCTGGATTTATTCAGATTTTACCCAAATTTCACGGTCTATCTGAAGAAGATCCTCACCGACATCTAATCGATTTCCAGATTGCCTGCACATCAACAAATATTCAAGGTATCACTGAAAATCAATTCAAGCTAAGAACCTTTCCGTCCACTCTTGTGGATCGTGCAAAAGATTGGTTGTACCTCTTACCAACCGGTTCAATCACATCTTGGACGAGCCTTAAGAAGTTGTTCTTGGAAAAGTACTTTCCTGCTCATAAAGTATCAAGTATAAGGAAGGAGATTTGCGGAATTAAGCAACGCCATGGAGAGACAATGCATGAATATTGGGAACGTTTCAAGACACTATGTGCGAGCTGCCCCAATCATCAAATCATTGAACAGTTGCTGATCCAATACTTCTACGAAGGACTACTACCGTTTGACAGATCTTCCATAGATTCTGCAAGTGGAGGAGCTTTCATAGACAAAACTCCCACTGATGCTTGGACTTTAGTGGAGAACATGGCTGCCAACACTCAACAATTTGGATCTCGAGAAGACTATTCACGAGAAGGCAATACAAGAAGAATCAATGAAGTCTCTACCCATTCCACCTCACTGGAGCAACAACTTCAAGAAACAAATCAACAAGTCGCAGCGCTCACTGATTTATTCAATGCGAAATTTTCAAGTGTGCCTAAGGCTTGTGGTATTTGTAAACAAGGACACTACACTGATAAGTGCCCTTCTTTGGAAGACACCGCCCAAGAAGTCAATGCTGTTGGAATGCAAGGAGCATATCAAAGGAAGCCTGAACCTTATTGGAGAGCCGAGCAACCAAGTCAACAATACGTGAGCCAAGGTAACTATCAAGGAAGGCCAATGAATTATCAAAGGCCTAATTTCCAACAATCTTCACAAGCTGTCGAGATGCAACAAATCAGAGAAGCTATGGAGATGATGAGGAAACAAATCAGTCAATTGGCTAGTGACATGAGTGAACTCAAGACACAAGGTCAACAAAGGATCCCATCACAACCAAAGGTACCTCCTAAGAAGAATGTAAGTGCAATCACTTTAAGGAGTGGAAAAGAGTTGGAAAACCCTTATCCAACCCATGCCGCACAAAATAAAGGAGAGCCGAGCTACACCAAAGAAGAAGAATTGCAAGTGCCTGCCAAAGAAATCAAGAATGAAGATGAACCCATAAAAGATGGCGCCACCACCAAGAAGATTACCGTCGACAAGACTGATTCCAAGGTAGATGCCGCCATTCCTTTTCCATCAAGATTGAAGAAGTCAAAGAAAGAAGATGATGATCAAGATATTTTGGAGATACTTCGAAAAGTTGAGGTCAACATCCAACTTCTTGACGCTATTCAACAAATTCCAAATTATGCAAGGTTACTTAAGCAACTTTGTACCAACAAGAAAAGGCTACAAGGTAAGGTAAGTGCTGGAGTTAATGTCTCTGTTGTGCTTCAAAAGAGTTTACCTCCTAAGTGCAAGGATCCAGGTACGTTTTCTATTACTTGTTCTATTGGAAGAAGAGTTATAGAGAATGCTATGCTAGATTTAGGAGCATCTTTAAGCGTTATGCCTTTTTCTTTTTATCAATCTTTAAATCTTCGTCCTTTGAAAACACTGATGTGATTCTACAGTTAGCTGATGGATCTTTGGATCATCCCAAAGGTGTTTTAGAGAATATCTTAATTCAAGTTGAACACTTGATTTTTCCTATTGACATCTTTGTTATGGAGATGGAATATTCGAAAGATCAATGTCCTCTTTTATTAGGAAGACCCTTCTTAAGATTTCCCATACCAAGATTGATGTATTCGATGGTTCATTGACCATGGAATTCGATGGTGATATAATCCACCCTAGAATTTCATCTCAATCGCCATTGAACTCTAACAAGTTTGTTTGTGTTGTGAGTGTTGAAAGTGCTAAGAAAGGAGACCGAGAAGAATCTTCATCAATGACATCTGCCCAGATTTCCAAAGGAAGACAAAGGATAAAAGACATTTGACAACGCTACTACGAGAATTTCCACCAATTTTGGGGGAGATTTAAGAAGTTGTGTATCGATTGCCCTCAACATGGATTCAATAGAAGAATTCTTATCCAAATCTTCTATGGAGGATTAGGACTCAAAGATCGAGTTCTTGCTAATTCTTTTAGTCGCACTCCAATATTGAAGAGAACCCCGGAGAATGCATATTATGCGTTTCAAGAATTATCCCGGAGGACGGAACTTTCAACCTCAACGGAAAAGCAAGAAATCAACAAGCATGGAGTTCAGCCACAAGGAGAGAAGCAGAAGATGGAAGCCAAGGAACCAGAAGAAGACGCTCAAGGTCATGATCGAGCCAATTCAGCCGGCCATTGCCCAGCTGTAGCCCGGCCATCATCGCACATGGCCCGGATAGGACCGGCCATGACCAAGCCGCCACGAGACACCTGCCCGGCCACAGCCTGGCCACCCAAACCATCTGCCTGACCATCCGCGCACCATGCTCGGCTAGCCGCGCCTTCTTCCGTGCCTTCCTCAACGCCATCCGAGCCTCATGCCAGGCTAGGACCGGTCACAGCCGAGCCATTTGCCCGGCCATGCTCGGCGCTACAAGCATCTTCCGCGCAATTAGCCTGTTCAAGACCGGCTAGTGCCGCGTCACTACCAAGCCACTACCGGTCATTCACCGTGCCACCACCGGTTAAGCCCGTGCCATCACCATTCCAAGCCGTCACATATACTTTGATGAATTCAAGTCTTGATAAAATTCAACTTGAAGTTCTCAAAGCCATCAATGATACTATCAAAATCATTGTGGAATTGTTGAAGGAATATACCCATAATTCCTTCACCCTTGAAGAATAATTTCTTTAAAGGCTGTCTAGCCAAAGACTCTTAAAGAAAGGCGCTTATTGGGAGGCAACCCAATGATTTCACATGAAGAATTGAAGGAGAGCAAATGGAGCTTAATTTAGACGATTGCAAGTTGAATTCGAAAGGAGTCAAGTTTCAGAAGCAATGATGGAGCTTATGCCTACAAACAGAGAAGCTTTCTTTAACCCTATCTTTTTAAATTTTTCCTTGCATTATTTTTCCTTGATTATTGCTTTGATTGCTTGCCTATTCTTTGATGTGAATTAATTATTAGTGTTAGTTTTTATTTCATGCATTTAAATAAAACACATGAGCATGCATAATTGTTTGTGTTAATTTCATATGTGTTTCCACATTGAGGACAATGTGTCTTTTCAGTGTGGGGGAGAGAGTCTGCATGCATCATAATTAATGCCATAATTTTTTCGAAATTTTGAATTTTTTGCATATATTACTTGATTGATTTGATTATGATTGATTAATACTTAGAATTTTTAAGAATATTTTCTTTGATTGATTGATTTATAACATGATATCTTATTTCTTAGAATTAGGTATAATTAGAGTTTTGTGATATGATCTTATTGTTTATTTCTTCTATGAGTGCCTATTTCTAGAACTTGTGTTTAATTTTTATTGAAATTACAATTATGAAAGTATGTTATGGATATGTCAAGAACAAGTGTGGGGGGACTACTTATATAAAAGGGTAGGTTAAAAAAATTGTTTTCATAAAAAGAAGTGCTTTCATGCAAGAGGAGAAGAGGTATTTCTGCATACTTTAAAAAAAAATCAATCTATTGTTGTCACTCTTTTCTTTAACAAAAGGAGTTAGTAACCCTTGGAAAGAGGATAAGAGGCATGAAATTGCAGAAATATTGTCCCTCTAAAAAAAATAAAAAGAAGGAGTCCTTCTAGTAGCCTCAAAAATGGGAGTTAGTAACCCCAAATCATGAACACTTCAAGGTTAGTAACCTCAATTTTCTAAAAATCAATTACCCTTTGAAAATCTATTATAACCCACACAAAAATCTTTGATTTGTATCCATGATATGCGTTCCTTTAAGTAATGGAGATAAAGATGAAGACATAAGCTTATGGAAAGAAGTAGTTATAGGATGTAATGAATGGTAAGTGATTAGAACTACTTTAATTATGGTTACTTAAGAATAAAGATGCTTGTATTTGTTGATCTTTTGAATTGAGTGTTCTTATGATTCTTTGTTATTTTGATTTCATAATTGCATTGATCCTTAGTATATGTATGCATTCAAAGTTTTTGAAAGGTTTAAATTAAGATGGAATTTTGATTTGCATTAGTTTAGGATTATAGGATTGTTTTTAGGTGTTCAAGTTTAGTGATTTTCATAGTTTGCTAGGGACTAGCAAAGATTTAGTGTGGGGGAAATATGATTGAGCTAAATTAGACCCTATTTTTATGGCTATTTTACTATGTTTTTGGACCCATTTATGCTTAAATATATGCTATTTTGATAATATTTGTGTTTTTAGTCTTTAAGTGATGTGAAAATGAGAAATTGTTATTTTTCACTATTTTGGAGCTATTTTGATGACTTTTTACACAGATTTGAGCAAAGCAATTTTGAGCATAGATTTGGAAGATTCGAAGTTCGTGTTTGAAGACCATTTGAAGATAATTTGAAGACTTGAAGATTTTTGAAGAACTATTTCAAGAGCAAGAATTGAAGATTGGAGCTTTAATTGAAGACAAGCCATGGATAAGCCCTTAAGCTTTGTTATTTTTGGATATTTTATATGGGAAGATACTCAGCCCATATGAATCATTAATTTGAATTAAAATCCCAATTAATGACTCCTATATCCAAGGAAATATCCAAATCCCGTAGATTCCCGATTCTAGTCCCAACAGGATTAGGATTCAGGCGTAGTTTTGGTAGAAAAATCATAACTTTCTGCTAAGACCTACGTTTGAAGCCCATGAGTACTCGTTGGAAAGCTAACTCCGAGATCTACAACTTTCCTTTGAAGTCCAAGACGCAAGTCCAAAAATTCCGTCGAAGTCCCTGCACGAAATCAAGATTTTTTCAGGATCCTATTTTAACTTGGATTCTACTTTAGGATGACTTTTAATCTAACTTGGAGTCTATGTTAGACCCAAAACCGACTTAGACCTCTTTCCAAGTTAGGATTGGAATTCCTAGGGTTATTTCCACTATAAATAGCCACCTCCTGTAACACAAATCACATACCTTTACACACCAAAATATTTTCACATAAATATTTTCTCTTCTTCTAGTTTTTAGTCTTCTTAGTTTTTAGGCAAGGGTGCCGTCACCCTCTCTAGTCATAGAGGGGTGCGACATACCTAGGTTGTTGTCAAGGAGATTTCGCCCCCTTCTAGTTTTGTAAGTACTCTTATGCCGCTCATGGATTTTCCCAAATCCATGAGTAGCTAAATTCTTAATACTTCTGATCCTTTGGTGAATTCAATCAATTAAATATGGTGAGATTTTTGTTCTTATAATTTGGTATTTTATTCTTGATAGATAGCATGTTAAACTCTGTTTTAATTCCACAATCTTGATCTTTATTGATTTATTGTGGCCACTAAAGAGGTAATTTGAGAGATTGTTGGCTAGATCAAACAACAAGGTTGACGCATGAGTTTTCCCTAGACCAGTTATCATCAAGAATTTAATATTGAATTTATCTTTTAAATCAAGGACCCATAATTAATTTGATTGTTTTCTACCATTGGAGAAGAAGTATGCTTTTTAATTATTGTTTTCTTTCTTATCTGCCATAGACTTAGATTCAATTTACTATGCTTTGTTCTCTAGTATAATTGCTTTCTTCTTAGTTATTATTCTTAACCCTCTGTTTTCTGTGTTCTGCTTTAGTTAGGACTTTGTTGGGAATTATATTTATGATTGCTGACGACTGATCAGTCGACATACACATCTAGAGTTGAAAGTTGTTCAAGTTGATTCTTGGCGGGTCACAAGGGTGGATTTGAATGTTAAAACAACTAGATTCGTATCAGTTTTGGTTGATAAGAAAACTAGCTCTAAGAAAGTTGTTAAAGAGTGTATGTTAGCTACTAAGAGTGAGATTAAGAATGCTTTGAATAATAATTCTGTTTTGATCTTGCTTATGCTTAAAAATACACTTGTTGCTACTAACAACTTTGATGGAGAGCTTCCAAGCAACATTGTTTCTCTTTTGAGTGATTATAAAGATTTGTTTCCTGAGGAGATTCCTAGTGGTTTGCCACCAATTAGAGGGATTGAACATCAAATTGACTTCATCCCTGGGGCGCAAATTCCAATTAAGCCAGCTTATAGGACAAATCCTGATGAAACAAAAGAGTTGGAGAAATAAGTTGGATAGCTACTTCAAAAGGGTTATGTGCGCGAGAGTCTTTCTCCATGTGCAGTTCCAATTTTGCTAGTTCATAAAAAGGATGGAACTTGGCGAATGTGTGTTGATCGTAGGACAATAAACAACATAACAGTTAGTATCGTCACCCTATTCCTAGATTAGATGATATGCTTGATGAATTGCATGGTTCTTGCTTATTTTCTAAGATTGATCTTAAGAGGGGGTATCATCAAATTCACATGAAAGAGGGTGATGAATGGAAGACTGCTTTTAAAACTAAGTTAGGATTGTATGAATGGTTAGTTATGCCTTTTGGATTAACTAATGCATCTAGTTCTTTCATGAGGTTAATGAATCATGTTTTAAGAGCTTATATTGGAAAGTTTGTTGTTGTTTATTTTGATGATATACTTGTGTATAGCCGCAACTTAGAGGACCATGTTGAGCATTTGAGATGTGTTTTAGATGTACTTAGGGTTGAGAAGTTGTATGCTAACCTTAAGAAGTTCACCTTTTGCACAAACAAGCTTGTTTTCCTTGGTTTTGTGGTCTCTACGCGGGGTATACAAGTTGATGAGGAGAAAATCAAAGCCATCAAAGATTGGCCAACCCCCACCAACGTTGGTCAAGTAAGATCATTCCAAGCTTAGCTGGGTTCTATAGGAGGTTTGTTAAGGACTTTAGCACCTTAGCCGCCCCTATTACAAGTGTGATGAAGAAGAATGCACCATTCAAGTGGGGAAAAGAGCAACAAGAAGCATTTGAGACTTTGAAGTACAAACTAACTAATGCTCCTTTGCTTGTTTTACCTAACTTTAACATTACTTTTGAGATTGAATGTGATGCTTCAGGTGTAGGTATTGGCGCAGTCCTTATGCAAGGAGGGAAACCCGTGGCATAATTTAGTGAGAAATTGAATGCGGCTGCATTGAATTATCCGAGCTATGATAAGGAGTTATATGCTCTTGTTAGGGCATTAAAAACGTGGCAACATTATTTGTGGCCTAAGGAGTTTGTGATTCACACGGATCATGAGAGTTTGAAATACTTGAAGGGCCAACAAAAGCTGAATAAGAGGCATGCTAAGTGGATTGAGTTCATTGAGAGCTTTCCATATGTGGTGCGCTACAAGAAAGGTAATGAGAACGTTGTAGCCGATGCTTTATCAAGGAGGTATGTTTTACTTTCCATGCTTAATTCTAAGTTCCTTGGATTTGAGTTTATTAAGGAATTATATGCTAGTGATGCTTACTTTAGTGATGTGTTTAAAGCATGTGAGAATTCTGGATTTGGGAAGTATTATAAGCATGATGGATTTTTGTTTAAAGAATCTAGATTGTGTATACCTGCTTGTTCTTTGCGTTTTATGCTAGTAAGGGAATCGCATGAGGGAGGTTTAATGGGGGTCACTTTGGAGTTGATAGAACATATGAGATTTTGCATGAACACTTCTTTTGGCCTAAGATGCGATATGATGTAGGGAAGCATGTTTCTAGTTGCATTACTTGTTTGCAAGCTAAATCTACATCTAAACCTCATGTATTGTATACTCCTTTGCCTATTCCTCATGAACCATGAACCATGGATTTTGTGTTAGGATTGCCTCTTTCTAGGAGAGGTAAAGATTCTATCTTTGTGGTTGTTGATAGGTTTTCTAAGATGGCACACTTTATTGCATGCACTAAAACTGATGATGCCATTAATGTAGCTAATTTGTTTTTTAACGATATTGTTAGACTACATGGAATGCCTAGGACAATTGTGAGTGATAGAGATGCTAAGTTCTTAAGTCACTTTTGGAGAACTTTATGGGCTAAGTTAGGTACTAAGTTGTTATTTTCAACTACTTGTCATCCTCAAACTGATGGTCAAACTGAAGTAGTTAATAGGACTTTGTCAACCTTACTTAGAGCATTGATTAAAAAGAACTTAAGAACTTGGGAGGATTGTCTGCCTCATGTTGAATTTGCATACAATAGAAGCATACATAGTACAACTGGATTTTCACCTTTTGAATGTGTGTATGGCTTTAATCCTTTAACCCCATTGGATTTGTTGAGTTTACCTTTGAGTGTGCAAGTTGACATGGATGGGCAAAGCAAGGCCGAATCTGTTAGGGATCTTCATGCAAAGGTTAGAGCTCAAATTGAGAAGAAAACACAACACTACATGAAGAATGCTAACAAGGGGCGAAAAGAGGTAATCTTTGAACCTGGAGATCGGGTTTGGTTGCATCTAAGGAAGGAAAGGTTCCCTGAAAAGAGGAAGTCTAAGCTCTTACCTCGTGGAGATGGTCCATTCCAAGTCTTGGAGAGGATCAACAACAATGCATACAAGCTAGATCTTCCTAGTGAATATGCCAATGTAAGTGCTACTTTTAATGTTTCAAACTTATCCTTGTTTGATAATGATGCAGATTTGAGGACAAATCCTTTTCAAGGGAGAGGGGATGATGCGCCAATGGCTTATCGTGGTCTTGAAGAACTCAATGGAGATCATGGAGAAGATGAGCACATGCAGCAAGGAGGCTTGGAGAAGCTTGAAGATGCTAGGGATGCACACAAAGAAGTTTCAAGCTCATTGGAGTTGGTTTCAAGCTCATCGGAGTTGCCTAAGATGCCATTTGATCCATTGAAGATGCCATTAGGCCCAATGACAAGAGAAAGAGCTAAAAGGTTCAAGGAAGCATTATTGGGCCTCATTAGAACTCATCTTGAAGAGTTAAAGGCCATCGGAAGGGCATTAGAGATCATAAGCAAATGAATATTCCCATCGATTCCAAGTTGTGTACTCTACTTGAAATCGATGAGCATTAGCCCATTAGAGTTGTAATTTGGCCATTGTGGGCTATATTCTATCTTTAATTAGTTATTTATTTAGTTTAGATGACATTGAGTTGGGCCTTGTTTGACTAAGTCCAATCCTTGTTTAATTAGACTTGATATTTTACTTTTCCTAGTAGGATAAGGAGTAGGATCTTTCCTTGCTCCTTCCTTTACCCATAGGGCTTAGGATTTAGCTATTGTGCCGCCCCCTATGCCTATATAAAGGCATCAACCCCCTCTTGTAAACATAAGTTGAGTTGATTAATAAAATTGAGGTTTTCACCCAAATTGATTATCTTAGCTTCATTGTTCTAGTTTCAACAAAAACTTAGGGTTCTTCAATCTTGTAGAGTCCTAGCAAACAATTAATTTGTGATTCTTGATTGTTTGTGAATCTTGTGTTCTTAAGTTAACAATTGCAGGTCTAATTGAAGACTTAAGGCCGACGAAAGAGGAGGAATAACCTTGTGAAAGTCATCGATCTACTCATCTAGAAGTTGGAGGAGTTCAAGTCAGCTTGATAGATTTTCAAGGCTAGATTTTGAATCTAAAACAACTAGATTTGTATCACCTTTGCTTATAAACAAGGGCCTGCTTGTACCCCCTTGTATAACTAAATTTATCTCCTCTAACTCATCCCCTTGCGGCTTAGGCTTATCTTGGAACGTCTCTGAGGCAGGGGCTACTTCTTCAAATATTGCTTCTGTCTCCATTTGCATACAAGTTACGTCTCCCTCAGGAGACTCCACCCCGGGGTGGAGGGAAGGACTTCCCTCACACCCGCGTCCCTTCATAAATATTAAACAAACTTTCCATTGGACCTGGTGCGAGAGGTCACACCCATAGTCTGCTTAACAATCTAACTTCCTCCTGGACGCCAACGCTTCCTTCTTCCTCCTCTCCTAGTACGTTTGAAGCTAGGCTCACCACTTGCCTTGTCATCTTTGGCATACTCTTCACAATGTGGTAATCTCAGCCCCACGGGTCTAGAGAGTACTCCCTCACCTTCATCTGTTAATTCATCAAAGAAAGAAGACTCAGTGTACCTCACCGCATTTTTTTCAAAGGGAGCTTTGGTATCTGGATTGAAGACCTCCTTATCCTGCCAATACCCCTTAATGCACTGATGCATCTTGGAACCAATCAGGTAGTGGTGGTTCAACCATTTCCTCCGCAGCAAAATGTGATATGCCACATCCGCATCAATCACATGGAAAATGGTCTGCTGATGAACATTACCCAGCTTGAAATTAACTGTGACATACCCCAAGGTGCGAACTTCCTCATTACTAAAGGAGCTAAGTGTCATGGGGTGGTGCAAACTTTTGCTATCAATTTCAAGGGCGTACATCGTAGAAAGAGGCATGAGGTTCATCCTTGATCCATCATCAATAAAAGTTCTCCTCACCTTCACACCATTGATAATACTCTCCATGTAGAGAGGTTTGTTATGACTAGGGTTCGGTGTACACATGTCCGCCTCAGTAAACACAATAGCATTCTTATAAGCACGACTCATCATTTTCACACTTGAGTCTACCAAACCACCTTCACCATGGTACTTATCACCTATACGTACTAACACCTCAGCTCCCTCTTTCCTTGCATCATCAGAGAATCCCAATTGATCAAAGAAGTCTCTCACATTTGGAGTCCATAGCAATGAAGTTGCTATGGTTGTAGTCACATAAGCGGCAACACGCTTATCATCCTCCTCTTCGGTGTGCGGCTCATCGTGGACTAAGTGTATGATTGCAGCAACATTACCCCCATGTGCAGGTAAAGGGTTGTTTCTGACTCCCCTATTGTCAACTACAACTTCCCCATTTCTCACTCTCCTATGCAAGAGTCTCCTCATATTTCTGCACTCAGCAAACGGGTGATTCACCCTGCGATGGTAGTCATAGTGCTTCGGATCTGTTTTCTTTTGAGCAGTTGGAATTTGGGACACAAAGGGCAGATTAACTTGCCCATCTGCTATCGATTGTTGCAGGAAAGCACGCACTCGATCCACAAGCACAGGGAAAGGTGGTGTGTCATCTCTGCGATTGTCTCCACCTTGGAAGTCCCTCTTGGGACGCTTCCCCTCCTTTCTATCTCCAACCTGGACCGCATGCACTGTCGAGGAATTCTTTTATACCTCTGATGCGCCTCCCTTTGTCTCATCACTATGCTGTTGGTCCTTCTCGCATTCTTTTGTATGAGAGAATTTTGACAGCAAAGTCTCTGTATGCTGTGAATAATGAAAGAATGATTAACCTTTTCTCAGTTGTCTATGGGTCTTATTTATACCCTTGATTTTAGTAAATAACTACCGCCACGTTCTTATTTCAAGAACGTGGATTCATGAGGTAACCGCTCATGGGTATAATATTTGGTGGGTGTGTTTACGGTATACCTTTGGTGGGTATTCATTGCTTTAGTATTTGGTGTGTAGGGTAGGAACACGTCACTCCCCTCAGGAAAAGGTTGAGACTAGTACTCCCAACTTGCCTCCTAGCCTGAGCCTTTAAGCCAACTCCCCTGCACATCCCAATAGACTAGATCATGAACCCTGCCACGCGTTCAAAGTTTGACCCAATTATTATTATATGCATTAATATGTGATAATATATAATTTAAATCATATATTATAAGCGTGACCAAAAATCATCATCTACATTCATCATCTAATTTAGTTTCAATTTTCAATTTTACAATTGCTTAACACAGTTGTTGCTGAACTGATATTAGGTCAGCAACATATTAGACATAAAAACTGAAAACCAACCTGAAATTCAGAAGCTTTTAGTTACGAATTCTTCTAATTTGAATCAAAGTATTAGCTAAAAAAAATTAAAATTTTATTAAAGAAACATAAATGGGAAAGAGGGAGAAGGTGTGAAGTTATGTAGTAAAGCCAACCTTTTTCCATCTTTCACAGGACTCGACGAATACATAAAAACATCTGCTCCAAGTCTCATAGTGCTGGTCTCGAAATCATTTCCATCTGAATAATAAAACATAGAAAAATGATGTTAAATAAACAGGAATAATGCAATTCCTTTCTTCAATTGAAGGCCCTTTTCAAAAGTTAAATATTTTAAATAGTTAAGACAACCTGTTGTTTTTCAGAGCAACCAAACTTGAAACAACATCAGCAGAAAGAGCATGTATTGAACCATAGATGTAAAGTAAGTACTCTTTGCCAAGTCGATTGGATAGTGGCTCATACCATTTCCACCAAAAGCTGTGATATCAAAACCACCGGAAACACAAAGAACAAATGATATTATTATCTTATTAAGCAACTGCAATTTTGCAAAATTGGTTGAAAATAGAATATCTTTGCACAATTTTTCCTATCAACTACAGCTAAATAGCACCCATTCACCCAACACAAACATCACACTCACACACAATATGAATTACACAAACAGATAAAATTCTAAGCCAGAAAAGCCTTTAACCTTTTAAATACTTATACTTTTACTACATCAATTTTTGAAACTACTATTTCAGGATGTTGCTCAAAGCTTTAAGGATTCAACAAATTCATTGGTGAAAATTATTAGCTAGTTTTAAAGCTCTACTGTATAATAAAATTAAAGAATTTCTCTTGATATGTTAACTGAAGTAAACAAAACATTCATGCGCATCATATATAAATTTCATCTTTAATGAAAGCAAGATCGTACTTGCATTTTGACATATGCATCAGGCAATGCCTCTTTACCTTGTTCAAGCTTTCAGAACAAATGCTGAACTAATGAACTTACGATCGACTCTAAAGCACAACCACAATTTTTAGGATATGTAAAGTAGCGACAATCGATTTTCTCCGCCTTTGGAACTTAGGAGAACATGAAGGATAGTAAAATATTAGTATTTCCTGTAACCTCTAATCTGCTGCAAGTCTGCAAAAGGTAAACATAAATAACCAAAACCATACAAATTTGCATTGCTCGTTAAGAAAGGGCTTCTAGCCGCAAGAAAATCAAATTAAAATTAAGAGATATAGAAGAAAAATTCTTGAAGAAAACACTTGCAAGTGTGACAACAACAAAATAAGAACAACTTAATTTTTATTAGTGAAAGCAAGAAAACTTGAAGTAAGGAAAAATTATTTGAAAGAGGGAGCAAAGAATGTTTCTAAACCCAATTTAATTATGTTTAGTTAGATAAGTAACTTGAAAACCGCATCAAGAATTGACCACCTAGAGAGTTGACTATTAAAAGCTCCAGTATCTAATCATCATACAATAAAAAGAGAGTTCTAACCAAGGGGAATAATTATTTAGAAAGTTCAGGTGCTGAAATGATATCCAAAGATGAGTTTCCCTGCAATATACTCCCTTGAGTAGCATATTCAGGTATCTGCAATCTCCAACATATAAAAAAGGTGAAACTGCAAGTTTAAATTGAAATGAGCCGAAGAAATGTTACACAATAAAATTTCCAAACTATATCACCACAATAAGTTGAAAAACAGTAGAAACTACATCTTTAATATGCATTTAACCTTCAAAGTATATACATCATCCTTGCTAATATACAAGTATTTATTAACTTCTTTACTTTCTTTTCTTTCTTTATTGTTTAATTTTTGTGTTATTGAGAAGTTTCAGCTCACAATTTTTAGGCATTAAAATAGCAAAGCAAAGCCAAGGGCTAAATTACAGCAGAGTTCAAACAAAAGCAACAGTTTCAAGATATATATTCTTGAACTGAAATTAACTCTTGACTGATTTTCAGTGTCTTTCATTGCCATTACTTTTTTAATCTGGAAAAACGTCAAGACATCAATCATATTTAGTAAGTTTCAAGCTAGACTTCTGCTCTACTCCACCCTCTATCAATATATGAAAACTTCAAACTGAATCTAACTGTTAAAATGTGATCATTACCTTGAGTTTAGCTTCTTAGCAGTTGGAGAATATTGACTGCATATAGGAGAAGCTGCTTCATCTTGAATATAAGTCAGACAAGAACTTGCAAGTTTCCTGCATTGAACCAAATAACTCAAAATCTAACTCAAAAATGTTATTGCTAAATAGTTAAAAGGATTTACCAGGCAATTTACACCTACTTTTGCAACAACAAAGGCTTAACCAACTCACTAATCCCAGTTCCAATCACTGCTATACACAGTATCACTCCACTGTAAAGCACTGATGCATCAGAACCCTGAAAATCAAAAGAGAAATTAAGCAAAATTGGTGGCAAAATTTCTTGATGAACATTAAAATTATAGCTAACTAATTAACTAATCTACCCTCTTCATAAATCCATGATTACTGTATTTAGTAGACAACCATTCGACATTACAAAACAGACATGTCATGTGTTCTGCAACTTTGATCAGTTGAGTTTCAGTCTGAAATATATTGCAATTTAAGATGCTAAGCTAAGGCAACTAGAAAATCAAGTTTCTTAAGTCTGTAGAGATAAACATTTCTAGTTAAATACATGCATCTAACTAAATATGTGACAAATGCTAAGACATTATATAATGGAAATGATGCGAATCTAGTTGTTTTAGATTCAAATTTATCCTTGAAAAGCCACCAAAGATCAACTTGACAACTTCAACTTCTAGATTTGTCGACTTGATACTCTTCCCAAGATTGGATCTTCGTTCGTTAGACTAAATGATCAATTAGACCTGCAACTGACAACCTAACATCACAAGAAACACAACTAGATAATCACTATCTAATTGCTTGCTAGGACTCTAAAAGATTGAAGAACCCTAAGCTTGCTCAAACTAGAACAATGCAGCTAAATTTTCAAAAGAAACTCCCTTTGATTGATAAACTTAACTTGAATACAAAAGAGGGGGTTGGTGCCTTTATATAGGCATAGGGGTTTGACCAATATCCAAAAATAAAACCTAATTTTCGTCGAAACATAAGGGCTAGGGAAAAACTAGTCCAAGCCCAACTAGGAAAGGGAAATAAAAGCATAATTAAACAAGGATTAGACTTAGTCAAACAAGGCCCAACCCAAATAACATCCAAACTTAAAAATAAGCTAATCTAAGATAGAATTAAGCCCAAACAAAGCAAACTAATGCTAATGGGCTCATGCCACAATGTCAATCCGGCCATGTAGAATTAATACCAAGCAAAGTGATGAACTTGTAATTGATTGGTGTTTTCTTGCTCAAATCATCATCAAAGCTCTTCAATTGAACTTGATTGGTCTTCATATCATCAAGATGACTTGGAACAAGGCTCAATAGTGCATCCTTGAACTTCTTAGCTCTTTATCTTGTCATTGGACCATTAGGCAAGCATAATGGATCGATTGGCACCTTCTTTGGTCTTGAAACAAGTCCATCGTTATCTCTATGGTCTCCATGTATCTCCATGCCTCCATGCAACTTATGCACATATTTTCCTTGCTCTCCATTGTCATCTTGAAGTCCATGATAAGTCCTTGGCGCATCAGGAAATATATAGACAATTAAGTTACAAAGGGGCAAAAATTAAACTCATTAAACTAAAGCAGGTTCTAGTAAGAAACTTTAATTTCAAAAACATACATGATTTTGCTTACATTGCTAATTTAGCAAGTGACAATGCATCATCTTCAAGCAAACAATGGAGGTTGCAGAAAAAAAAAGCAAGCAATGGAGGAGAGAAAGAAAGAGAGCTGATTAGCCAAAAACAACCCTATTTTTATGATCATTTTCCTATGCTTTTTGCTACTTTTATGTGTATTTTAACCCTATTTTATAAGTATTTGTGTTTTTAGGTCTTGAAGACAAGAAAAGTGGAAACTTATTGTTTTTCACTTTTTTTGGAGTTATTTTGATGACTTTTTACTCAAATATGGAAGAAGCAATTTTGAGTATGGATTTGGAGATTCGAAGTTCGTGTTTAAAGACTTATTGAAGATAATTTGAAGATTTGAAGACTACTGAAGAATTATCTCAAGAGGCAAGAATTGAAGATTGGAGCTTAAATTGCGAAGGATTGAAGACAAGCCATGAATAGGCCCGGTGTAGACACTAAAAATTTGGGTTGATTCTTTTTTGGGACAAGCCCATTTTTTTCTTAGTTTAAGATAAGGCTCATACTTTAATTTTGTGGGTTTATGTAAATGGACTTATTTCGTTTCATGTAAATGGAGCCCAAACCTAAAAGGGAATGGCTCAAAGGGGTAGTATAAAAGGGTAAGGAATTCTAGGGTTAGGGGGAGTTTTTTATTTTTAGGTTAAAAAAAATTGAGAGCCGAAATTGCTTTTTCTTTAGAGAAAAAGAAGCTTTGGCGGCAGAAAAAACGTTTGCAGAGGGTTGAGATGTTTGGAAAAAGTGGAAAGAAAAAGAAATAAAAAATAAGGGAGAATAAAAGAGAGAGAGAGGGGTGAGATAGCAAAGGAAAGAGGGGTAAAGAAAGAGACAAGCACGCATCCCAAAGCAATTTTAGTCTAAAAGTACCATCTTCATCAATTTGTTTCGTTGGAATTTTGGCAGAATCTCCATCTCTCCTCTGTTGGGTAAAATCCCTTCTTATGGTTATTTGTTTTTTGATTCTTTCGATTAGGTCAATGATTTGTATGCTTTAATGCAAAATTGTTCAATTGAATATAGCAGCTTTAATTCTGGTTTCTATTTTAATGCGATCTGGTCCCTTTAGTTTCTATACAATGCACATAAAGACAGAAAGTTCATCCCTTGTTCATGTAGGTCCCTGAGATTAGTGCAATTAGATCCTTTTGCTTTAATTTTGTTTATTCTTGTCCTAAATATTTAATCTAATTTGAGATTTAATGCGATTTGGCCACTTTTTTTTTTAATTTATTCGTTTGGGTATGCAACAGTTTGTTTTTCATGCAATTAAGGGTTTGTTTAATTCTTAATTCATGCAATTAGGGTTATAATTGTTTTAATTAATGGTCTAATTTCATAATTAACTTAGCATTAGCTTTAATTGCTCAATAATTGATTATATTTCAATTTTAATTAGATTTAATTTTCTTTTAATTAAAACCAAATTAGGGTTAGGTCATATGCATTCATGTTTAATTATGCATTTTAATTTATATGTGATTATTAATTGTCATGCCACTAAATAACCAATAATCATAGTCTTCCTAAGAAGGGGCTTTCACGAGTGATCGAATTTTCGGGGCTCGTTGAATGTCTCTGAGGATGAGAGGATTCTTTCGGGATGCTTCGGAGTTCCGTGCATATATCTCGAAAAGAATTCTCAATAACCCAAGACTACGTGAATTGGTATAATAATTTTGATTTTGCATTCATCATTTGCACACATGCATTAATTAGAGAAAAGACAAGAAAGATCAAAAAGATTTTTTTTTATTATTTATTTACTATTTATTTTTATTTTTTTTTACATTTTTAACTATTATCTATTTATTCACTATTTATCTATTTATTTACTATTTATTTTTTTATTATCTATTTATTTACCATTTATCTATTTATTTATTTTTAACTATTATCTATTTATTTACTATTTATTTATTTTTAATTATTATCTATTTATTTACTATTTATCTTTTTTATTTATTTTTAATTATTATCTATTTATTTACTATTTATCTTTTATTTATTAATTTAGTTATTATCTATTTATTTATATATTATTATTTTTTAGCTACCTATTTATCTATTATTCTCTGTATCTATTTATCTCTAAACCTATTTATTTTTTTAATTATTTTTTTAACTTATTTTCCTATTTATCTATTACCCTTTTTTATTTATTTTAATAATTTTCTTAATAAGAAGGATTAGGATAAAATCAACCAATTTAATTTTGACCCACATAGAATCTGGTTAGACTAATGGTACCGTCATTTGACGGGCGTCTCAGGCGTGCTCATCCTTCCCTGAACGAAACGGACTCCCGAATCTATACTTACGTTAGAAAAGCAGATCAGTAGGCTTAGTCAGGTTTTTGCCAAGCGTTAGACCTAACTAGGTTTTAATGGTAAATAAGTGACTAATCACACCTAGAAATTGGTTAGTGGCGACTCCAGTTATTCAAGTCGGAGCGACAGGGTTCCCGGACCGGCACGTTACGACAGCTTGGTGACTCCGCTGGGGACTAGTTAGAGAGTCAGGCCAGACTTAGTTTAACCAGATTTAGGATCTTAATAATAATTGGTTGCATTTTTTCTTGATTTTTTCCATGTTTTTATTGTTGTGAATATTTGTTTATTTATGATTCATTATTATTTATGGTTTAACCATTTTGTTGTTTTTGTTTTGGTTCAGCATTAGTTTTTTATTAATGGTAATTTGATTTTCTGCATATTGGTATTTGGTAAAGGTTTGTTTGTCTCTTCTGCACTCACATCACTTTTGCATTGCATGCATCAGCCCGAACCCGGGGCTTGAATTTTATACCCCTTAGATCGGAGGTGAATTAGCTAACCTTCGTGGGATCAATTAAGATCCCCGTATGGGTTATGTGAAAAACCTCCACCCAAATTGAACCCTTTTCAATGAGCCTATAATGGGTGAGAATTGGGGGCCTTACTAGCCTATAGTGGGCGATAGTGAGGACAATTTGGGAACCTTTAGAGGAGTCTGACAAAAAAACCCAGCATATAGTGTGAGAAAGCCAGCCTGTATTGAGCCAAACCCCAAAAATGAGTGTATAGGACACAAAGAAGGGACACTTCTAACCTTTATACATTTACAATTTTTCAACTTTGGACCGTAGAGTGGGTATGTCCATTACTCACAATAGGAGACTACCTGCCCTGGGGCAATTTTTGCCCATCTTATGGTTTTTAAATAATGTAATAGGGGCATCTTTTCGTCATTTTTTTTCGTAATTGCAATTTCTAAAATATTCTCCTCATATTTTGATACTAATGTTTTCGTTCTGCTTTGTTTTCTCTTTCTTGGCATTTTCTTGCATTTTTGCATTGCATGTAGGGATCCATTCCGCAGCATTTTTGAGATTAAGGGCAGCATTCGACTATGGACGAACTAGGGGATTCCATTGGTGAGGGACGGTTTCCATGGGAGAAATATGAGCACATCAAGTGGTTCTTCTCAGCAGAACAGAAGGTGAGAGGCGATTGCCTAAAAGAGGGGTTTGTGCCAGTTCTACCAGAGGCAGTTAATTTAGACCTCCAACAGAATAAGGATTTGGATAAACTTATTGAAATATGGGGGCAGATGTCTGATGACCGAAAAGCTAGGTTTGAGCACTTATATGGGCATATTGGGGACTTATTGAGTGTAAAGGTCGATGAGAATCTCTTGAAGGCAGCAATCTACTTCTGGGATGTGTCTACAGATGTTTCGTGTTCAATGAGGTGGATATGACACCAATTGTGGAAGAATACACAGATATGCTACAGACCAAGGCTGAAGCAGACAAGAGGGTATATTGGCCACAAAAGGATTCTACTTGGGACAGTAACTTGGCAAAAGTTCTTTGTGAGAAAGTGGAGAAAGTTAGGGGGAATGCTCAAATGGGAGGAAAACGGATTGCAGCAATTTATCTCATAAACTTTGTAAAGAAGAACTTGCAAGAAGATAAGGGCTTGGCAGTTTTTGCTTTACTCATATATGGATTAGTGTTGTTTCCAATAGAGTTGGGGCATGTGAATGGAGCGAATATTGACTTATTTGACCAGGTTTCTCATGGAGCTGATCCATCGGCGACCATAGTGGCAGAAACTATGGTTTCGTTGCATCATTGTAGAAAGAATGGAGGGGGTCGCTTTAGAGGATGTGCTCAGTTGCTTAGCTTGTGGTTCCAAAGCCATTTTGGAACCGTGGATGGATATCCACGTTGCCATAAAGATCACGCCAAAAAGGCCGATCCGAGCATATAGGGATAGTATGTGGCCTCCAGAAAAGACAGTTAATCAATGGATCGAGTGGTTCCGAGTCTTGCCATCAACAGGTTGGGATTGGAAGGCTAAGTTTATGGAACAACAAAAAGCACGGTACTTGAGTGATGAAGAACCATGGCTTCCTTTAGTTGGCCTTACGGGGGCCACCAGTTATTCGCATCTAATGGTACGAAGGCAACTTGGGTCTCAGCAATATATTCCCCTTACTCATGGACTCGATAGTATTGATTTGAGTTCAAGACTAGCTAAGGACAAGCTTATGGCAAAAGATTTGGTTCTGAAGTACAAGAATGCTCATTTTATCGGTAGAGGGATATATACTGAAAGAGTGGAACCTGAATATCCAGACTGGCAGAAGTTCAGAGTCAAAAACTTGGTCTTACCTCCAAAAAGAGATCCAAACTATCCAACAGGACCTGATGGTAAGGACATTTTGCTCAAGTTAGCTTTCGAGGTAAAAAGACTGAAAGAAGGATTTGTGGTCAGGGAAATGGAAGTAGAAAAACAGAAGCTGATTCAGGAAAAGTCAGAATTGGAAAAACAAAAGAAGAGTACAAGGAAAAGGTTAAAGCATCTGAAGATTTGGTTGCGGCGGAGCAGCTAATAGTGAAAGGTCTGGAAGAGAAGGTTCAGCAAGGCAAGGAAGAGCTGGAGTCAAAAAAGGAGAAACACAGAAAAACCTTGGTGTTATCTGAAAGCAGAGATAGGTCTTGGAAAGAAAGTAAGAGGGAATTGGAATCAGAAAGGGAAACCAACAAAGAAGTTATAGAACTCTTGCACCAAAATTATGAGAACAAGCTGAAAAAGCAGAAGGTTGAAGCTAGTGACAAGGAAGCAAAGCATCTTCAACAGATTGCGGAGTTGAAAGAGCAGAATGTTAAACTTCACTTGGAAAAGGCCGAAGAGGTTCTTAAAGGAAGTCAGTTACAAGCAAAGCTGAAGGGGGTTGAGAAAGAACTGAAGCTCTTAAAAGAATCCAATAAGCTCAATAAGGATGATCGCGAGAAGGCTCAGGAAGAGTTATCTGAACTCGGCAAGAAATATGATGAAATATGCAGAAAGTATGAGACTTTGGTGAAGGGAAATGATAGCAGGTGCACATTCTGGAAGGAAAAATGCTTGGAGAGGCTGGCAGATATGGAGAAACTCCTGATAGATGTGAACAAGATGATTGGGATGGCAGAGTTCATGGAAGCAAGGGCAAATTGGCTCCGACCTGCTGTGATGCCTTTTGATCGATGTGGACGGGAGATTGCCAAATTCCTGGAGGATGCTGCTGAACAGTATAG
>AWUE01023393.1:0-11713 GCA_001974825.2 Corchorus olitorius
TATGCATCATTATCAAACAAGGATAAGTCCGAGACATTAAAAGTAGCACTTACATTACCATATTCACTAGGAAGATCTAGCTTGTATGCATTGTTGTTGATCCTCTCCAAGACTTGGAATGGACCATCTCCACGAGGTAATAGCTTAGACTTCCTCTTCTTAGGGAACCTTTCCTTCCTTAGATGCAACCAAACCCAATTGCCAGGTTCAAAGATGACCTCTTTGCGCCCCTTGTTAGTATTCTTCATGTAGTGTGGTGTTTTCTTCTCAATTTGAGCTCTAACCTTTGCATGAAGATCCCTAACAAAATCTGCCTTGCGTTTCCCATCCATGTCAACTTGCACACTCAAAGGTAAACTCAACAAATTCAATGGGGTTAAAGGATTAAAGCCAAACACACATTCAAAAGGTGAAAATCCAGTTGTACTATGTATGCTTCTATTATATGCAAATTCAACATGAGGCAAACAATCTTCCCAAGTTCTTAAGTTCTTTTTAATCAATGCTCTAAGTAAGGTTGACAAAGTCCTATTAACTACTTCAGTTTGACCATCAATTTGAGGATGACAAGTAGTTTAAAATAACAACTTAGTACCTAACTTAGCCCACAAAGTTCTCCAAAAGTGACTTAAGAACTTAGCATCCCTATCACTCACAATCGTCCTAGGCATTCCATGTAGTCTAAAAATCTCTTTAAAGAACAAATTAGCTACATTAATGGCATCATCCGTTTTAGTACAAGCAATAAAGTGTGCCATCTTAGAAAACCTATCAACAACCACAAAGATAGAATCCTTACCTCTCCTAGAACGAGGTAATCCTAAAACAAAATCCATGCTAATATGAGTCCATGGTTCATGAGGAATAGGCAAAGGAGTATTCAAACCATGAGGTTTAGATGTAGATTTAGCTTGCAAACAAGTAATGCAACTGGAAACATGCTTTCCTACATCTTATCGCATCTTAGGCCAAAAGAAGTGGTCATGCAATATCTCATATGTTCTATCAACACCAAAGTGACCCATTAAACCACCCTCATGCGATTCCCTTACAAGCACAAAACGCAAAGAACAAGTAGGTATACACAATCTAGATTCTTTAAACAAAACTCCATCATGCTTATAATACTTTCCAAATCCAGAATTCTCACATGCTTTAAACACATCACTAAAGTAAGCATCACTAGCATATAAGTCTTTAATAAACTCAAATCCAAGAAACTTAGAATCAAGCATGGAAAGTAAAACATACCTCCTTGATAAAGCATCGGCTACAACATTCTCCTTACCTTTCTTGTAGCGCACCATATATGGAAAGGATTCAATGAACTTGTATCGCACACCATATGGATTGAGTTTAATTTCTCTAATGGGTGACAATCCACTAGGAATTTCCTCATAAAAGTAAGCTACAAACTTCCCTCCTTGTATCAAAACAACTCCAATTCCTACAAAATCACTCAAAAAAACACAATTTTGCTTGGAATATCTCCAGCCAAGTTGTTAGTACCCATTAGTGTATTTCGAAACAAAGGTAAGATCAAAACAGAATTCTCATGCAAAGCACTCTTAATCTCACTTTTAGCTAACATACACTCTTTAACAACTTTTTTAGAAGTCTCTTTTCTTTCACCCCAAACAGTCCTAATTACAATGCTATGATCAACCAAACTAGATTTGTTTTCATTACAATTAACATCCAAAATAGAATTTGTTTCATCACAAACAACACCTAAAACAGATTTAGTGTCATCACAAACAACATCTAAAACAGATTTAGAATTACTCTTTGAAAATAAGGTTGTTTTATCATCAAAACAATCAACAATTTTAGAATCGGTGTTACCCTTTTCTTTAGCCCTAAATTTATCATCCAATTTAGCAAAATCATCTCTCACTTTAATTTGATCTCTTAAAGCTTCTTGAAGTGATAAAGGAACTAAAGTAAAAGGCCGCTTACCATGCATAAAAGAGTACTCGTTTGTCTCACCATCATGCTTCACCTTGTTGTCAAATTGCCAAGGTCTCCCAAGCAACACATGACAAGCTTGCATTGGTAGCACATCACACAAGACATCCTCTTTGTACCTGCCCAAAGAAAGAGTAACCAAAACTTGTTTGTTAACCCTAATTTCTTCTCTATCATTGATCCAACTTAAGCTATAGGGTTTTGGATGTTTAGAAGTAGGTAGTTGTAACTCTTTCACCAAATAATCACAAACTATGTTTTTACAACTATCTCCATCTATAATCACACTACTAGGCTTTCCATTCGCATACATCCTAGTATGGAACAAATTCTCCCTTAGAACATCCCCTTTTACATAGGCACTCAAAGTTCTCCTATCAACCAAACTAAGTGGAGCTTGTTGATTTTGAGCTTTAGCCATAGTTTCCATTCTTGCATCCATGGCATCTAATCTTTGCATAAGTGCTTGCATCATAGTATTCAAGTCATTGTTTTGATTTTGATCTCCCATTGTACCTACACACAAAGAAAAGTTAGTAATAAAAATTCCTCACTAGTGTGTGTGTGTGCTTTACCTTTGTTGTGCTCTCGTGTTTGTACTCAACCTATGGATTGGCGATCCACTACTCTCTTAATGATCTCACAAGATTATGCCTTTTTCTAGCTTCAATAGGCCTAATAAGAGCAAATTGTTAGAGCCTCCTTTCTTCTCGTGACATACTTGAGGAACAAACAATTAAGAGCAATAACTTGAGTGAATCAAAAGAAAAAGTGTTTTTTATACAATCCAAACAACCTTTTGTCTCCCAAACTTGCTGCACAAAACACAAACAACACAAATCAATCAGTTTAATCAATTACAAACCCTAGTACCACTTAGATCCAATTTGTACCACTTGTCTCCAATAGGGTTTAAACCTGAAATTCTTCAAATTAGATCTCAATTCACAGCAAAAGCAACCCAAGAATCTCAAATAAGCAATCAATTAGAGTTAGATGCAATCAAATCAAACAATTGCAAACACAAAACCCTAATCCCCAATATACCCGGATTAAAAACCCTAGTTCAAAGGTGCGGCAGACACAAAAGATTTTTTTGATTTTTTTCAGTATTTTTCCCAGAAAGACCACACTAAAAGAAGTCTAGATCTAAACTTTCAAAGCTTTCCGAGCTCAAACGAAGCCAGAATAAATTTCACAAGTTTCTGGTCGAATTTTTTTTTTTTTGATATTTTTCGATTAAACTACAAGGTATGAGGACTCCAAATCTGAATTTTCAAGTCGATTGCAGTTAAGATGAAACCACAATGAATTTTTGAATTTTCGGAATTTTCGGATCTTGAAAATTTGAAAAACTTTGATGGATGAGATGGATGAAAAACTTGATGATAGATGAATAGAAGGATAGATTTACCGATTGAAGATGACAACCTATGCTCTGATTACCAATTGATACGAATCTAGTTGTATTAGATTCAAATCTAGCCTTGAAAATCTATCAAACTCGACTTGAACTCCTTCAACTCCTAGATGAGTAGATCGATGACCTTCACAAGGTGATTCCTCCTCTTTCGTCGGCCTTAAGTCTTCAATTAGACCTGCAATTGTCAACTCAAGAACACAAGATTCACAAACAATCAAGCAACACAACTTAATTGCTTGCTAGGACTCTACAAGATTGAAGAACCCTAAGTTTTGCTCAAACTAGAACAATGAAGCTAAGATAATCAAATTGGGTGAATAACCTCAAATTCTTTATTGAAAACTTAACTTGTGTTTACAAGAGGGAGGTAGAGCCTTTATATAGGCAAAGCCTTGCGCAAACCCCCCTTAGAAATACCCTAAACAGCCTCCTCAATAGCCATAGGCGGCTAACCCTAATGAAGCTTCTAGAAACTATCCAAAAATACAACCAATAGAAAATTAGCTAAGGATTGGACATAATTAAACAAGGCCCAACCCAAATAAGAATCTTAACTAAATAAATAACTAATCTAAGATAGAATTAAGCCCACAATGGCCAAATTACAACTCTAATGACCTAATGCTCATCGATTTCAAGAAGAATGCACAACTTGGAATCGATGGGAATATTCCTTTGTAGATGATCTCCAATGGGCTTCAAATGATCTCCGATGGCTTTAAATTCTTCAAGATGAACTCTAATGAGGCCAACAAAGCTTCCTTGAATCTTTTAGCCCTTGCCCTTGTCATTGGGCCTATTGGCATCTTCAATTGATCAAATGGCATCTTAGGCAACTCCGATGAGCTTGTAACTTCTTCCTTAGCATCTTCAAGCTTCTCCAAGCCTCCTTGCCGCATATGCACATCCTCTCCATGATCTCCATTGTGCTCTTCAAGACCATGTTGAGTCCTTGGCGCATCAAAGAGGGTATATATAGGGGGCTGCCTAGGGTTTAATTTAGAGTTATAGCTGACTTAAACTAACCCTAAGGACGTTCTGGGCTGTTGTTCATATCTTCAAGCTGACGCAAATAGGTTATATGGGCTCAATTGATCAAAAACGCAAGTCAGGCCCAAAACAGATTCTGTCCGCAGACTTCAGGGGCATTTTCGTCCATGAAAACGTCAGATCTGGGCTTCGACCAAAACATGAAAGGTTTAGCTCTTGGAGTTAGGTTTCCAACGCATCTTCATACGCCTCATTTGGAGCTCTGGATCAAAAGTTTTGGCTGTTTTCCCGAACTGTCGCCAAATCTGGAAAGTATTGAACTAGCTTCAAGAGGAAGTGACATGGGAGTGTCGACGCTGGCTGCTGGGCGTGCGCGGGACAAGGACCCCGACTCCACCTGGGCGCCCACATGGTTGCCTTAAGCACCCATGTGGTTTGCTTGAGAACCCAGATGGGCAGTGTCACGACTCCAGCTAGGTGCCCACATGGTTTGTCTGAAGACCCATGTGTTTCGCCTAATCACCAAGATGGGTTGTGTCATAGCTCATCACCTTGACATGTCTTCTTGCCTTGAACTTGTCTTTGCTCCTTTGCCTTGAAAACACCAAGCAATCAACATTATGACTTTGATAAGCATAAAATTGACTCTTCAAGCTCTTCAATCACGAACATGATGGCTCCATTCTTCCTCCAAAACTTCCTTGGAAAATATTTGTGTCATAAATCATCCAAAAAGGCTCTATAAAGGTACAAAATTGATAATTTTGCACTTTTCTTCTGGTCAACACCTATGAACACAATTATAACCAATATAAGGCATAATCAAGCATAAAACACTCAAAAAGCATGGTCTTGAAAAAGCTAATAAAAAGGTGTATGATTTTGGTCTGATCAAGAGGAAGTCTAAGCTATTACCTCATGGAGATGGTCCATTCCAAGTCTTGGAGAGGATCAACAACAATGCCTACAAGCGAGATCTTCCTAGTGAATATGGTAATGTAAGTGCTACTTTTAATGTCTCGGACTTATCCTTATTTGATAATGATGCAGATTTGAGGGCAAATCCTTTTCAAGGGAGAGGGGATGATGCGCCAAGGACTCATCATGGTCTAGAAGAGCACAATGGAGATCATGGAGAGGATGTGCATATGCGGCAAGGAGGCTTGGAGAAGCTTGAAGATGCTAAGGAAGAAGTTTCAAGCTCATCGGAGTTGCCTAAGATGCCATTTGATCCATTGAAGATGCCATTAGGCCCAATGACAAGGGCAAGAGCTAAAAGGTTCAAGGAAGCTTTGTTTGGCCTCATTAGAGTTCATCTTGAAGAGTTAAAGGCCATCAGAGATCATTTGAAGCCCATTGGAGACCATCATCAAAGGGATATTCCCATCGATTCCAAGTTATGCATACTACTTGAAATCGATGAGCATTAGGTCATTAGAGTTGTAATTTGGCCATTTTGGGCTTGATTCTATCTTAGATTAGTTATTTATTTAGTTATGAACCTTATTTGGGTTGGGCCTTGTTTAATTAAGTCCAATCCTTAGCTATTTTTCTATTGGTTGTATTTTTGGATAGTTTCTAGAAGCCTCATTAGGGTTAGCCGCCTATGGCTACTGAGGAGGCGGTTTAGAGGGTTTTTAAGGGGGGGTTGCGCAAGCCTCATGCCTATATAAAGGCTCTACCTCCCTCTTGTAAACACAAGTTAAGTTTATCAATTAAAGAGAGATTCTTTTGAAAATTTAGCTTCTTTGCTCTAGTTTGAGCAAGCTTAGGGTTCTTCAATCATGTAGAGTCCTAGCAAACAATTAAATTGTGATTCCTTGATTGTTTGTGATTCTTGTGATCTTAGGTGTTCAATTGCAGGTCAAATTGAAGGTCTAAGGCCGACGAACGAAGAAGATTGCTTAGGTGAAGATCATCGACATACACATCTAGAAGTTGAAGTTGTTCAAGTTGATTCTTGGCAGGTCTCAAGGATAGATTTGAATCTAAAAACAACTATATTCGTATCATACAACCTCCACCTCGTTTCCATTCCAAAAGCTAAGGAGCTAGTGTAAGGACGATGGCACACACCAGTTGGAGTGGATCCAATCTCGTCCAAGCAAGGCATTGTAAGTTGATGATGAATCAACCACAAAAAATGCTGACATAGATGTTCTACTTCCCACCGTTAGATGTGTTGCAAGAATACCTCTTGTCTCACTGATGGTACCTGAAAAGTCACTAACAGTTACATTAGACTCAAATAAGTCATCATCACTTTTACCCAATCTTCTCAAGAATGCATAGGGCAATAGGTTAACGGTAGCTCCATTGTCAACTAAAACTCTATTCATCGGTACACCATCAAGATGAACCTTGATATATAGAGATTTGATGTGATATGTTGCTCGTTGATCAGGTTTTGTGAAGACAATGTCCTTAGGTTGTTCAACTTTGCCCCCTGAGGCTTCATCATCCTTCTGGGGCACATGAATACTTTCTTCGACGTTTCCAACCGGGAGTGGTTCATCTGACCACACTTTATCAATTTTAGCATCACTTGGTCCCAGACCATCAATTCCAGCAGCAAATACACATGGTAAAGTCAAGACATTACAGTGCAAGTTCACAATAAATTGTCCGAAAGTTATCGAATTGACGGAACCTTCTAAGAAATCATCAGCTTGCAAGGTGTCATTCTCACTCTCCACATCTTCATCTTTGCTTCCGCAAGAGTAAAGTGGCTGTTCATCGTTGGTCTTGTCTTGACCATCAACTTCTCTCTTTTGTAAAAAAGCTATCTTTTCATTTAGACTTGCTTCTTTCTTCTCTATAAGAGCTATCCTCTCATCAAGTCTCGCTTGTTCAAGTAAAATCTTAGCCCTCTAAGGTTCCAAACCTCGTCCAACCAAGTATTCAAAAGTCATATCAGGAGTAACCTTGAACACTCTTTTTGAGGCACTCCCCTCCTTGAAGTAGCATTTCTCCAAGCTAGTTGCCAAGGTTGTTACTTCTTCCTCCATTGTGGCATTCTGCAATTCCTTTCTGGCTTTAGCTCTCCTCCTAAGCTCTCACCTCCTCCATGTCTTCCTGTTTCTCTGTATTGATGGATTTGGAAACTTTGGATGCTCAACTTTTTGCCAAACGCCAACTGGAGCTCTAATATTCGGCCTCACCATCTTTGGCTGACTTTGTTCTATGGCATGATCTCTTCGGATCTTAACTTCATCTTCAACTGCCATCGTCCTTATTTCTCTCTTGCTTTTCTCCAACCAAGGCCGTAGCTCTCTCATGGGCCTAGTTGGAAATTGGACTGTCGTCTTGAGAATATGGGGAGCCGATGGTGTGATTTTGGATTTTGTCACTATCGGCTAAGAAGTTCCTTGAACCGCTGATGTGATCGTCATCGTCGGCTTAGCATCTTCTGAAGCAAAATCTAACTTTCTTTGCACCGTCCTCCAAGCACCCGATCTTCTAGGAACCTTCATCGGTACATCTTCAGCTGGAAAAATCCAACTTCCTTCTCGGCATCAATTCTTTTAGAGCCACGGGCCTGGGAGCCATTGGTCGAGATGTTTGTTCTTTCAAAGGTGCAGCTTCTCTGTTGAAATAACCATACCTCACAGGTATTGACAGTCTTTTTTCTTTTGGTGGTGGTGGCATCGCTTCCTCACCCCTAACGATGCCTTTGGCTTTTTGCTCTCTCGTCAAACGACCACCTGTTGGAAAATTAACAGAAACCATATTGACTGCAGCAGGAAAAGGATCTTTATCGACTCCCATTTCCTTCTTGGGAGCCTTAGGAAATTTCAGAACTCCACGCTTAATCTTCTCTTGCACAATGTTTCTGAACACGGTGCAACTGTTGGTGGATTGCCTCCATAAATCATGATATTTACAATACTCTTTGCCCCGTAACTCATCTGCATGAGGAAGCTTGTGTCCTGGGGGTAGCTTAATCATCCCTGCTTTAAATAAGAAATCAAAAACATCTGATGTCTTAGATACATCAAATGAGGACATTCGACTTCCATCGTGTCGCTTCTTCTCGGCCTGACGATGATAGGCCGCCGACAAGTGCTCTTGCGTCTGACGATGTCCGATCCCTGCTTTTACCAAGGAAGGACACTCAATTGGCCTGTCTGCCTTAACCTCAGCAACACCTAACTCATAATTAGGCTCCTGATAGTACGTTCCATAAGAAGAACTCCTCCGTTCCGCATCCTCCCGGAGCAAGTTTTCATAACGAGCAACCTTCGTGGACATTTCAAAGTAGTCTCTGAATTCCACCCCTTCGAACTTTTTACGAAGCTCGATGTCCAAGCCATTTTGTGCCAGACGCACAAACTCCTCCTCAGGTATTGCTTCTTAAATCGAGCAAGGTAATCTTCAGCTGATTCTCCTTTCTTTTGAGAAAGGCGAGATAAATCAGGCAATGAAACTTCTGGCTCAATGCGGTAGAACTGGGTATGAAATGCTTTTTCCATATCCTCCCACGTCCTGATGGAGTTGGGTGGGAGATTAATGTACCAGGTGAAAGCAAGCACAGTAAGAGAATTAGGAAACAATCGCAGCTTCATATAACCGGTGTTCGCTTCACCACATTGCATGGAAAAACGTCCCACATGTTCTATTGTCGATTGTTCTGATGAAATGCCTGAGAAGTGAGGAGCGAAATCGGGAACCTTGTACCCCCTAAGGAATGGGTAAAGGCAGAGATAGATGCTGAAACTACATAGGAAACCATACACTAACGGGGACAGCGGACTTATCCAGAAGAAAGTGATCAAAGCTCGAGTCAGGTGCTATTTAGCTGTTGGAGTATTCTTCCCAGGCTTATCCCAATTGATCGGTCGTCAGCAAATCATAAAAATAAAAATCCCAACAATTACTAACTAAAGATAGTTAGGGCAAGTAGGGGTCGATCCCACGGAGAGATAGGTTATTATTCTTTTTCTTAAAACAAACAAATAAAATAAAGAAGATTTTGAAAGTAGAATTAAATCAAATCAAACTAATAATTAAAACTATCTAAGAAAGCAATCAAACAAATTAAAGAAAACAATTAATTAAAAGCAGAGAATAAATTGAGAAAATAATTAAGAGAACCCTCCAACATAGAATTAATATCCCTCTTGACAACAATAACACGGATCATTGATATCTAAAGATTATGAAAACAATGGATAGCTTGCTTGGAATTTAATCCTAAATTACCTTAATTAGATAAAGCTCTTGATCCAGTGTGAATTATCCCTTTTATCCTTTAAACAATTACCTCTTGATCCAGTGTGATAATTACTCAAGAATAAAGCATTAAGATCTAGTAATTTACAAGCACAATGCGCAATTAAAAATTGGTCAAAGATTCTTAAATCCCTTGGAAGGAAGATCCTTCGCTTCCAATTGCTACCAAACAATTAAATCCAAAGATCCTTCAAGATTTAAATTTAGCTAATGCTACTTAATTTATCAAGAAAGTGCATGCTTCAATCTATCAAAACAAGCAACATAGAATTCATGCAGAGATATTAAGAAATACCGTATTAATTTTCAGATAAAAGCACAAAACCTCACCATGATATAAGTCAAGAGATCAATTAAATTCTACATTGGAGAAAATAAAAGGATTACTCACTCATGAATTGAGTGAGCATCCAAAGAAAAGAAGAAAAACTTATCTAAGGATGGGAAGTAGAGGAGCCGGCGGCTCCTAGAGCAAAACTCCTCCAAATCTTCAACAATTCTTCAAAATAAAATCTCTAGTCAACAATTCTTTAAAATAAAATCTCTAGATCTACATACATCAAAAACCTAAACCTAAGGTGCCTATTTATAGTGGAAATAACCCTAAGAATTCCAATCCTAACTTGGAAAGAAGTCTAGGACGGTTTAAGGGTCTAATTTGGACTCCAAGTTAAATTAAAAGTCTTCCTAGAGTAGAATCCAAGTTAAAATAGGATCCTGAAATTTTGCTGAATTCGTGCAGTGACTTCGACGACATTTTTGGGCTTAAAGATGGCAGAACTGGGTCTTGGACTTCAAAAGAAAGTTGTAGATCTCGGAGTCAGCTTTCCAACGAGTACTCATGGGCTTCAATCGGAAGTCTGAGCAGAAAGTTATAATTTTTCTACCAAAACTGCGCCTGAATCCTAATCCTATTAGGACTAGAATCGGGAATCTACGGGATTTGGATATTTCCTTGGATTTAGGAGTCATTAATTGGGATTTTAATTCCAATTAATATTTTATATGGGCTGAGTATTTTCCCACATAAATTATCCATAAATACCAAAGCTTGAGAACTTATCCATGGCTTGTCTTCAATTAAAGCTCCAATCTTCAATCCTTGCTTCTTGAAATAAATCTTCAATGGTCTTCAAGTCTCCAATTTAGCTTCAAATGGTCTTCAAACACAAACTTCGAATCTCCAAATCTATGCTCAAAATTGCTTTGCTCAAATCTGTGTAAAAAGTCATCAAAATAGCTCCAAAAGAGGTGAAAAATAACAATTTCTCAATTTCACATCACTTAAGAACTTAAAACACAATTATCATCAAAATAGCATATAATTAAGCATAAATAGATCCAAAAGCATAGTAAAATAGCCATAAAAATAGGGTTGTTTTTGGCTCGATCATATTTTCCCCCACACTTGAACTTTGCTAGTCCCTTAGCAAAGAATCAATGTGTTAGTTAAACAAAAATCAATTTTTCTAAAGATCAATTTGAACTCACAAACTCATCAAAGAATCAATTCAATCATGAAATCAAAATAACAAAGAATAATAATAATACTAAATTCAAAAATCAAGACATAACAAGTATCATCATTCTTAAGTAGCCATAATCAAAGTAGTTTTAATCACTTACTATTTTTCACTTTCTATAACTACTTCTTTCTATAGGCTTATGTTTTCCTCTCTTTCTCCATTACTCAAAAGATTGTAGTGCCATAGATATACATCAAGGGTCATTGTGGGTTATAATAGATTTTCAAGGGTAATTGTTTTTAGAAAATTGAGGTTACTAACCTCGAAGTGTTCATGATTTAGGGGTTACTAACTCCCTTTTGAGGCTACTAGCACTCTAGAAGGACTCCTTCTTTTATTTTATTTTTTTCAGAGGGACAATATTTCTGCAATTCCATGCCTCTTATCCTCTTTCCAAGGGTTACTAACTCCTTTTGTTTAAGAAAAGAGTGACAACAATGGATTTTTTTTTTTTAGTATGCAGAAATACCTCTTCTCCTCTTGTCATGAGAGCACTTCTTTTTATGAAAACAAAATTTTAATTACCCTTTTTATAAGTAGTCCCCCACACTTATTCTCGACATATACCAATAAC
>AWUE01023394.1:0-11365 GCA_001974825.2 Corchorus olitorius
ATCTATTTATTTTATTTATTATTATTTTTTAGCTACCTATTTATCTATTATTCTCTGTATCTATTTATCTCTAAACCTATTTATTTTTTTAATTATTTTTTTAACTTATTTTCCTATTTATCTATTACCCTTTATTATTTATTTTAATAATTTTCTTAATACGAAGGATTAGGATAAAATCAACCAATTTAATTCTGACCCACATAGAATCTAGTTAGACTAATGGTACCGTCATTTGACGGGCGTCTCAGGGGTTCTCATCCTTCCCTGAACGTAACGGACTCCCGAATCTAGACTTAGGTTAGAAAAGCAGATCAGTAGGCTTAGTCAGGTTTTTGCCAAGCGTGAGACCTAACTAGGTTTTAATGGTAAATAGGTGACTAATCACACTTAGAAATTGGTTAGTGGCGACTCCAGTTATTCAAGTCGGAGCGACAGGGTTCCCGGACCCGCACGTTACGACACCCGGAAGCTAAGGAATTTTGGATATTTTATATGGGATAATACTCAGCCCATATAAGCCCATAATTAGAATTAAAATCCCAATTAATTCCGCCTATATCCAAGGAAATATCCAATTCCCGCTTTTAGTCCTAACGGGATTAGGATTCAGCGCAGTATCGGTAGAAAAATCATAACTTTCTGCTCAGATGTCCGTTTTCGGCCCATGTGTAGTCGTTGAAAAGCTAACTCCGAGATCTACAACTTTCCTTTGAAGTCCAAGATCTAGTTCTGCCGTTTTCAAGCCTCAAATCTCTGTCGAAGTCCCTGCACGAATCCAGAATTTTTCAGGATCCTATTTTGACTAGGATTTTGGTTCTAGGAAGACTTTTAAGCAAACGTGGATACCAAGTCAGCCTCTAAACCGTCCTAGACTCCTTTCCTACTTAGAATTGGAATTCCTAGGGTTATTTCCACTATAAATAGCCACCCCCTATAACACAAATCACATACATACACACCAATTCACATAATTCTCTCTAGATTTAATTTTCTAGTTTTTAGGCAAGGGTGCCGCCACCCTCTCTAGCCATAGAGAGGTGCGACAATCCTAGCTATTTTGCAAGGAGATTTCGCCCCCTTCTAGTCTTGTAAGTATTTTTAAGCCTCTCATGGATTTTCCTAAATCCATGAGGAGCTAAATTCTTAATACTTCTTATCCTTTGGTGATTTCAATCAATTAATATGGTGAGATTTCTGTTCTTATAATTTGGTATTTTATTTTTGATAGATAGCATGTTAAACTCTGTTTTAATTCTACAATCTTGATTTTTATTGATTTATAACGGCCGATAAAGAGATAATTTGAGAGATCGTTGGCTAGATCAGACAATAAGGTTGACGCATGAGTTTGATTGTATGTAGCGAATTGATGACGCTTGACGGCGCGTCAATTGGGTTTGCATGTCAGTTATCAGATTTATCTGATTGTTGTATGGTTTTACTTGTTAAGCATGTGTGAAAGAACTAATAATAGTTGCTCTTAATGCTTTGTTTCATAGCAAATCTTTAAAACTTGACGGGTAATTGATTTGTGAGGAAGTAAAAGGGGTAATTTAAGCATTGACGGGTAATCTTATCTAAATAGAATGTTAGGGTTTCCCTAGACCAGTTATCATCAGGAATTTAATATTAAATTTATCTTTTAAATTGAAAACCCATAATTAATTTGAATGTTTGCTACCATTGGAGAAGAAGTATGCTTTCTAATTATTGTTTTCTTTCTTAATTGCCATAGATTTAGATTTAATTTACTTTCTCTGTTTCTAGTTTGATTGCTTTCTTTTCAATTGTTATTTCAAACCCCTGTTTTTACGCATTGCTTTTGAGAGATTTTAAGGATTCTATCTTCGGATAAAGTCTATCCACCTTCTCTGTGGGATTGACCCCTGCTTGCCCTATCTACTCAGTTAGGATTTTGTGGGGATTATTTTTATGACTGCTGACGACCGATTATAATTTTTGGCGCCGTTGCCGGGGAAGGAAAACTTTCTCCTGGTGTTTACCGGGGAAGTAAGGAATAAACTCATCTGAAAGACTGATCCTGGGAACTTTCTCTTTACCTCTGCGTTTTTGATCTAAAAAAAAATTTGTTTCTCTTTTATTTTTCTTTTCTGCGTTTTTTCTATAAAAAATAAAAGATTTTGATTTTGCGTTTTTTATTTTTGTGTCTTGGCGTTTTTGAAAAAAAAAAGTTTTTACGTTTTCTAAAAAAAATTTCATTTATTTTCTGTCTTTAATTTTAATCTTGTTTAAGAACTTTTACTACTAATATTTTCTTTTGAGTTTTTGAGTTTTTCTAGGAAATTGCATGCCAAACACAAGAAGTAGTGGTATAGAAGACTTTGAATTTGATCCAGAGCCCGAAAGAACATTATTTTCACTAAGGAAGGAGAAATCAAATCGACAACAAGAAGATGAGTCATCCAATTCGAGTTCTCAACCTAGTTCTCCTAGATCTGCTGCTTCAACATCGTCACAAGACATGGCAAACGACAACGATTCTAAATCTTTGAGAGAGCTTTCTGCACCAAACGTCAATGCACAACGCTTAGCAATTCGATACCCAGATTAGACTGGAAACTTTGAGATCAAATCTAGATTTATTCAGATTTTACCCAAATTTAATGGTCTGCCTGGAGAAGATCCACACTGACATCTGACAGATTTCCAAATTGCCTATGCGTCAACAAGTATTCAAGGAATCACTGAAGACCAATTCAAGCTAAAAACTTTTCCGTTCACTCTTGTGGGTCGTGCAAAAGATTGGTTGTACCTCTTACCAACTGGTTCAATCACATCTTGGACGAGTCTTAAGAAACTGTCCTTGGAAAAGTACTTTCCTGCTCATAAAGTATCAAGTATAAGGAAGGAGATTTGCGGAATTAAGCAACGGCATGGAGAAACAATGCATGATTATTGGGAATGTTTCAAGACAATATGTGCGAGCTGCCCCAATCATCAAATCATTGAACAGTTGCTGATTCGGTACTTCTACGAAGGATTACTACCATTTGACAAATCTTCCATAGATTCTGCAAGTGGAGGAGCTCTCATAGACAAAACTCCCACCAATGCTTGGACTTTAGTGGAGAACATGGCTGCCAACACTCAACAATTCGGATCTCGAGAAGACTATTCAAGAGAAGGCAATACAAAAAGAATCAATGAAGTCTCTACCCATTTCACCTCATTGGAGCAACAACTTCAAGAAACAAATTAACAAGTCGCTATGCTCACTGATTTATTCAGTGCGAATTTTTCAAGTTTGCTGATCGAGCCAAAAAAGACCATATTTTATGATCATTTTCCTATGCTTTTTACTATTTTTATGTGTATTTTAACCCTATTTTATAAGTATTTGTGTTTTTAGGTCTTGAAGACAAGAAAAGTGGAAACTTGTTGTTTTTCACTCTTTTTGGAGCTATTTTGATGACTTTTTCCTCAAATATGGAAGAAGCAATTTTGAGTATGGATTTGGAGATTCGAAGTTCGTGTTTGAAGACTTATTGAAGATAATTTGAAGATTTGAAGACTATTGAAGATAATTTGAAGATTTGAAGACTATTGAAGAATTATCTCAAGAGGTAAGAATTGAAGATTGGAGCTTAAATTACGAAGAATTGAAGATAAGCCATGAAGAAACCCAGAAGCTTAGGAATTTTGGATATTTTATATGGGATAATACTCAGCCCATATAAGCCCATAATTGGAATTAAAAATCCAATTTGTGCCTCCTATATCCAAGGAAATATCCAATTCCCGCATATTCACGCTTCTAGTCCTAACAGGATTAGGAATTCAGCGCAGTCTCGATAGAAAAATCATAACCTTTTGCTCAGCAGTCTGTTTTAGGCCCATGAGTACTCGTTGGAAAGCTAACTCCGAGATCTACAACTTTCCTTTGAAGTTCAAGACCCAGTTCTGTCGTTTTCAAGCCCAAAATCACCGTCGAAGTTCCTACACGAATCCATAATTTTTCAGGATCCTATTTTGACTAGGATTTTGGTTCAAGGAAGACTTTTAAGCTAACGCGGAGTCTGAGTTAACCTTTAAAACGTCATAGACTCCTTTCCTACTTAGAAGTGGATTTCCTAGGGTTATTTCCACTATAAATAGCCACCTCCTGTAACACAAATCACACACACAATATCTAGATAATTTTCTCTTCTTCTTTTTCTCTTCTAGTTCTAGTTTTTCTTCTAGTTTTAGGGATAGGGTGCTGCCACCCTCTCTTTGCATAGAGAGGGGCGGCAACCCTAGGTTATTCAAGAGGAGGATTTCGCCCCAAAGTCTTGTAAGTTTTCTCATGCCGCTCATGGATTTTCCTAAATCCATGAGTAGCTAAATTCTTAATACTTCTAATCATTTGGTGAATTCAATCAATTGATGATGGTGAGATTTCTGTTCTTATAATTTAGTATTTTATTCTTGATAGATAGCATGTTAAACTCTGTTTTACACCCTGTTTTATTCCATGATCTTGATTTTTATTGATTTATTGTGGCCACTAAAGAGATGATTTGAGAGATCTATTGCTAAGTAAGGCAGAACAGTTAACCCTCGAGTCTGATTGTTTGGTAGCGAATTGATGACGATTGATAGTTGCTCAATGGGTTTTGCATGCCAGTGATCAGATTTATCTAGTTGTTGTATAGTTTTACTTGTTAAGCATGTGTGAAAGAACTAATTAAATAGTTGATCTTAATGCTTTGTTGCTTGGTGAATCTTTAAGCCTTAATCGGGTAATTGATTTGTTAAGTTAATGAAAGGGGTAATTTAAGCTTTAACCGGTAATCTTATCTAAATAGCATGTTAGGATTTTCCTAGACCAGTTATCATCAAGGATTTAATATTGAATTCATCTTTTAAATCGAGGACCCATAGTCAATTTGATTGTTTTCTACCATTGGAGAAGAAGTATGATTTTTAATTATTGTTTTCTTTCTTATTTGTTATAGATTTAGATTTAATTACTTTGCTTTGTTTTCTAGTATAATTGCTTTCTTTTCAATTGTTATTCTTAAACCCTGTTTTTACGCATTGCTTTTGAGAGATTTTTAAGGATTGTATCTTCGGATAAGGTCTATCCGTCTTCTCTGTGGGATCGACCCCTGCTTGCCCTATCTACTTAGTTAGGATTTTGTGGGGATTATTTTTATGATTGCTGACGACCGATCGTAAATTTTGGCGCCGTTGCCGGGGAAGTAAGGAATAGACTCATCTAAAAGACTGATCCTGGGAATTTTCTCTTAGTCCCTGTGTTTTTATCTAAAAAAAAAAGAGTTTTCTGCGTTTTCTAAAAAAAATTTCTTTTTTCTCTTTTCTTCTTTATGTTTCCGAAAAAAAGGATTTTTGTTTTGTGTTTGCGTTTTTGAAAAAAAAATCGGTTTTGCGAAAAAAAAATTTCTTATTTTTGCGTTTTCAAAAAGAAAGAAAAAATATTTTCCTTTTTTCTGCTTTTAATTTTTGTTTAAGAACTTTTACTACTTATTTTTTTCTTTGAGTTTATGTTTTTCCTAGAAAAAGATTCGATCGAGCGAAAATCAATGGGGTGTTTTGCTCAAGAGGAGATTCTTTCTTTTCAACAACTGCCTGGTGAAGCGTGGTACCAATATTTGAAAAGATACAATGTAATATGCCGGTTCTACATAAATCATGATGTACCTACGGAGATACTCCCAAGTTTCTACGATGGGTTGTCTTACCTAGATCGAGCCACAATTGATGCCGCTAGTGGAGAGCAAGAAATTCTTACGGAGCAAGGAGCAAAATTGCAAATGATTCACGACCAAGTACAGATCGACGATTGCGAGCAACTACCAGAAGAGCGTCTGCACCAATATTGGGAGAGATTCAACAAATTATGCGACCGCCACCCAAACTGATACGAATCTAGTTGTATTAGATTCAAATCTAGCCTTGAATATCTATCAAAGTCGACTTGAACTTCCTCTACTTCTTGATGTGTATGTCGATGACCTTCACAAGGTGAATCCTCTTCTTTCGTCGGCCCAAAGTCTCCAATTAGAACTGCAATTGAACACCTAAGAACACAAGATTCATCTATCATCAAGCATAGGTTGATTCGTATCAATTGGTAATCAGAGCATAGGTTGTCATCTTCAATCGGTAAATCTATCTTTCTAATCATCTATCATCAAGTTTTTCATCCATCTCATTCATCAAAGTTCATATCGCAACTTTCAATTTTCAAGATTCAAAAATTCCGAAAATTCAAAAATTTATTCTGATTTCATCCAAACTCCAATAGCTTTGAAATTTCAGATTTGGAGTCCTCATACTTTGTAGTTTAATCGAAAAATATTTCAAAAATAAAAATAAAAATAAAAACATTTTCGACCAGAATCTTGTGAAATTTATTCTGGCTCCGTTTGAACTCGGAAAGCTTTGAAATTAGAGATCTAGACTTCTTTTAGTGTGATCTTTCTGGGAAAAATATTGAAAAAAAAAAACTGTCGTGTCTGCCGCAATTTTGATCTAGGGTTCTTATTTGGGTATATTGGGGATTAGGGTTCTCTTTTTGCAATTGGTTCAACTGATTGCATCTAACCTTAATTGATTGTTTGTTTCAGATTCTTGGGTTGCTTTTTCTGTGTTGAAGTTTGTTTTGCAGAATTTTGGAATTGAAGCCCTATTGGATACAAGTGGTTTAAAATTGGATCTAAGTGGTACTAGGGTTTTCTTTTGATTAAATTGATTGATTTGTGTTGATTGTGTTTTGTGCAGCAAGTTTGGGAGACAAAAGGCTGTTTGGACTGTATAAAGAACACTTTTATTTTGATTCACTCAAGTTATTGCTCTTAATTGTTTGTTCCTCAAGTAGGTCACGAGAAGAAAGGAGGCTCTAACAATTTGCTCTTATTAGGCCTATTGAAGCTAGAAAAAAGCATAATCTTGTGAGATCATTAAGAGAGTAGTGGATCGCCAATCCATAGGTTGAGTGCAAACACGAGAGCACAACAAAGGTAAAGCACACACACACTAGTGAGGATTTTTATTACTAATCTTTCTTTGTTTGTAGGTACAATGGGAGATCAAAATCAAAACAATGACTTGGCTACCATGATGCAAACACTTATACAAAGATTAGATGCCATGGATGCAAGGATGGAAAATATGGCTAAAGCTCAACAAGAGCCACCACCTCAACAAAGGGAGAATGTTAAGTGGATTGAGTTCATTGAATCCTTTCCATATGTGGTGCGCTACAAGAAAGGTAAGGAGAATGTTGTAGCCGATGCTTTATCAAGGAGGTATGTTTTACTTTCCATGCTTGATTCTAAGTTTCTTGGATTTGAGTTTATTAAAGACTTATATGCTAGTGATGCTTACTTTAGTGATGTGTTTAAAGCATGTGAGAATTCTGGATTTGGGAAGTATTATAAGCATGATGGATTTTTGTTTAAAGAATTTAGATTGTGTATAGCTACTTGTTCTTTGCGTTTTGAACTTATGAGGGAATCGCATGAGGGTGGTTTAATGGGTCACTTTGGTGTTGATAGAACATATGAGATATTGCATGAACACTACTTTTGGCCTAAGATGCAATATGATGTAGGAAAACATGTTTCTAGTTGCATTACTTGTTTGCAAGCTAAATCTACATCTAAACCTCATGGTTTGTATACTCCTTTGCCTATTCCTCATGAACCATGGACTCATATTAGCATGGATTTTGTTTTAGGATTACCTCGTTGTAGGAGAGGTAAAGATTCTATCTTTGTGGTTGTTGATAGGTTTTCTAAGATGGCACACTTTATTGCATGCACTAAAACTGATGATGCCTAGGTCGTTTGTAAGTGATAGAGATGCTAAGTTCTTAAGTCACTTTTGGAGAACTTTGTGGGCTAAGTTAGGTACTAAGTTGTTATTTTCAACTACTTGTCATCCTCAAACTGATGGTCAAACTGAAGTAGTTAATAGGACTTTTTCAACCTTACTTAGAGCATTGATTAAAAAGAACTTAAGAACTTGGGAAGATTGTTTGCCTCATGTTGAATTTGCATACAATAGAAGCATACATAGTACAACTGGATTTTCACCTTTTGAATGTGTGTATGGCTTTAATCCTTTAACTCCATTGGATTTGTTGAGTTTACCTTTGAGTGTGCAAGTTGACATGGATGGGCAACGCAAGGCAGATTTTGTTAGGGATCTTCATGCAAAGGTTAGAGCTCAAATTGAGAAGAAAACACAACACTACATGAAGAATGCTAACAAGGGGCGCAAAGAGGTCATTTTTGAACCCGGAGATTGGGTTTGGTTGCATTCAAGGAAGGAAAGGTTCCCTGAGAAGAGGAAGTCTAAGCTATTAGCTCGTGGAGATGGTCCATTCCAAGTCTTGGAGAGGATCAACAACAATGCCTACAAGCTAGATCTTCCTAGTGAATATGGTAATGTAAGTGCTACTTTTAATGTCTCAGACTTATCCTTGTTTGATAATGATGCAGATTTGAGGACAAATCCTTTTCAAGGGAGAGGGGATGATGCGCCAAGGATAGGTATAATTAGAGTTTGTGATAAAAGTTTATTATCTATTGCTTCTATGATTGCCTTTTTCTAGAACTTGTGTTTAATTTTTATTGAAATTACAATTATGAAAGTATGTTATGGATATGTCAAGAATATGTGTGGGGGACTACTTATATAAAAGGGTAGTTAAAAATTTGTTTTCATAAAAAGAAGTGTTTTCATGCAAGAGGAGAAGAGGTATTTCTGCTTTACAAAAAAATAAATAAATCAATCCATTGTTGTCACTCTTTTCTTTAACAAAAGGAGCTAGTAACCCTTGGAAAGAGGATAAGAGGCATGAAATTGCGGAAATATTGTTCCTCTGAAAAAAAATAAAAAAGAAGGAGTCCTTCTAGAGTGCTAATAGCCTAAAAAATGGGAGTTAGTAACCCCAAATCATGAACACTTCGAGGTTAGTAACCTCAATTTTCTAAAACCTAATTACCCTTTGAGAATCTATTAAAACCCACGAAAACCCTTGATTTGTATCCATGATATGCATTCCTTTGCGTAATGGAGATAAAGATGAAGACATAAGCTTATGGAAAGAAGTAGTTATAAGATGTGATGAATGGTAAGTGATTAGAACTACTTTAATTATGGTTACTTAAGAATAAAGATGGTTGTTATTTCTTGATCTTTTGAATTAAGTGCTCTTATTGTTCTTTGTTATTCTGATTTCATGATTGCATTAATCCTTGATATGTGTATGCATTCAAAATTGATGGTTTTTAAAGCCTTTGAACCAATGTATGTCTATAGTTTATCACTAACCATGATTTATCGAGTTAGTCTAAACATGTTTGTGGGTATCGTCCTAGTTAAGTAAACCCTCAGGTGACATAACACCTCTTCAGTACCTCTATCAGTCTCAGGTTTAAATGGCTTGCGTCACGTGTTAAGTGCCGCCGTACACCTATGAAAGTGGAATCTTTATTTGCATCAGTCTTTGTTTTTGTTTTCTTAGTTTTTATGCATTAGTTTGCTAGGGACTAGCAAAGATTTAGTGCGGGGGAAATTATGATCGAGCCAAAAAAGACCCTATTTTATGATCATTTTCCTATGCTTTTTTCTCTTTTTTTTTTGTGTATTTTGACCCTATTTTATAAGTATTTGTGTTTTTAGGTCTTGAAGACAAGAAAAGTGGAAACTTGTTGTTTTTCACTCTTTTTGGAGCTATTTTGATGACTTTTTTCTCAAATAAGGAAGAAGCAATTTTGAGTATGAATTTGGAGATTCGAAGTTCGTGTTTGAAGACTTATTGAAGATAATTTGAAGATTTGAAGACTATTGAAGAATTATCTCAAGAGGCAAGAATTGAAGGTTGGAGCTTAAATTGCGAAGAATTGAAGATAAGCCATGAAGAAACCCGGAAGCTAAGGAATTTTGGATATTTTATATGAGATAATACTCAGCCCATATAAGCCCATAATTGGTTTTAAAAACCCAATTTGTGCCTCCTATATCCAAGGAAATATCCAATTCCTGCATATTCTCGCTTCTAGTCCTAACAAGATTAGGAATTCAGCGCAGTCTCGGTAGAAAAATCATAACTTTCTGCTCAGATGTTCGTTTTAGGCCCATGAGTACTTGTTGGAAACCTAACTTCGAGATCTACAACTTTCCTTTGAAGTTCAAGATCCAGTTCTGCAGTTTTCAAGCCCAAAATCACCGTCGAAGTTCCTACACGAATCCAAAATTTTTCAGGATCCTATTTTGACTAGGATTTTGGTTCTAGGAAGACTTTTAAGCTAACGCAGAGTCTAAGTTAGCCTCCAAATCGTCCTAGACTCCTTTCCTACTTAGAATTGGATTTCCTAGGGTTATTTCCACTATAAATAGCCACCTCCTGTAACACAAATCACACACACAATATCTAGATAATTTTCTCCTCTTCTTTTTTTCTTCTAGTTCTAGTTTTTCTCCTAGTTTTAGGGCTAGGGTGCCGCCACCCTCTCTTTGCATAGAGAGGGGGTGGCAACACTAGGTTATTCAAGAGGAGGATTTCGCCCCAAAGTCTTGTAAGTTTTCTCATGCCGCTCATGGATTTTCCTAAATCCATGAGTAGCTAAATTCTTAATACTTCTAATCCTTTGGTGAATTCAATCAATTGATGATGGTGAGATTTCTGTTCTTATAATTTAGTATTTTATTCTTGATAAATAGCATGTTAAACTCTGTTTTACACCCTGTTTTATTCCCTGTTAAACTCTGCCTTGCTTCGCGGCTCTCATGCAGCAACGGCAGCAAGATGCTCCGCGGAAGCAACCTTGTTGCGCTCCGCTGGAGGCACCTTGTCGCTGGGACAGGCGTCTCGCGGAGCAACAACAAGCTTGCTATGCAGCAGCAGCTGGTTGTTGCTGTTGGGGCGCCTCGAGCTGCCTTGTGTTCTTGAACACAGCCATAGGCACGTATGGCATCAACCATGGCCTCGGTAGTGGTTATGCGCCTCCATTTTTTTTTTGTGCAATCTCTCCTTGAAGACGAATTTTTCAATAAAGAAAAATTCATAAATTCCTATCAAACAAAAACTCAAAGAAAGATTAGTGTAAAAATTAAAAATAATAATAATAAAAGTAAAACTAATTATTCAAGGAATTAAAATTGGGTTGCCTCCCAACAAGCGCTTGTTTAAAGTCATTAGCTCGACTCCTTTTCTTCCTCTCCCTTTGTTAGGGTGGATCATACCACTTCAAAGCATAAAGCAAATATAATGAGATTCGAAGAATATGAGCACAAAAATATGAAAGATAAAAGAAGAGATAAGGAAAGAAATAACCAATTTTGTTGAGGGCGACTCCATGAGTAGCTAGGAATGACAATGCCATAT
>AWUE01023395.1:0-15412 GCA_001974825.2 Corchorus olitorius
ATCAAATCAATTAATCAAAATATGCATGAAAATTCGAAATTTTAATTTTTCGAAATTTTTGTCAAAAATTGGGGAAAATAAGATTAATCCAAAAACAATCAAATTCTATCCTAGATTCTCATGCAAACAAGGACTATCATATGACTCAATTATTCAAGTAAAAACCCTATCAAGTATTCACCCCCCCACACTTAAAATTCACATTGTCCTCAATGTAAAAACAACCAAACAAAGCATGCAATATCATCTTACCAAAAATAAAGAGTTAGGGTTCATGAAAACATACCTGGGTGGCTTTGATGAAGATAGTTACGCAATCATGAAAGACAATGGGAAATTAAAGTGATAGGAAAATAAAACTAGATAGTTCATTAATGAAACTTGAAAATTAAAGACATAAGATGAAGGAAATTGAAAATTAAAGCATAAATTAAATAACTAATCCTAAGATGCATAAAAAATAAATCTTAAATCTAAAAACAGGAAACTCAAAATTGAAAAACTAAAACTAAACCTAAATTGGTTTGTGAATAGCCTTCTCCAATAAACTGAAGAGGTCATCCAAATTCCCAATTATGTTGTTAAAATCATCTCTTAAGCTAGTAATTTGATCTCTAATTTGATTGCACCGAACAAGGAAAGGGTGAAGCTCTTCCTCATTCTCCTTTTCTTGATTACTTTATATAGTGATCAAATCCTATTCTTAAAAAGTTTTAGTTAGAGTAAAAAGTTAGAAACATACCTGGACTAGGAATTCATTACCTTGTAGGAGGAAGTCATCTATCTCCTTGTCCAATTAGGAATTTTGATCCTACCTAAAATAGGATCATATATTGCAAGGAAGGAGAAAGGAAAAGTTGGCGGCTCACTTAGAATCCTTGCGGGTTGCTTATGGCGCTGACATGGGGCATGGTGAGCTTAGGCAGCACAAGCTGCTTGCTTCGCAGCTCTCATGCAGCAGCGGCAGCAGGCTGCCCCGCGGTAGCAGCCTTGTCGCGCTCCGCTGAAGGTGCCTTGTCCTTGGGACAGGCGGCCTCGCGGAGTAGCAGCAAGCTTGCTCTGCAGAGGCAACAGCTACTTGCTGCTGTTAGCGGCCTGGGGCGCTGCTATGTCTGCTACTCGAGCTACCTTGTGTTCTTGAACAAAGCCATAGGCACGTATGGCATCAACCATGGCCTCGGTAGTGGTTATGCCCCTCCATTTTTTTTGTGCCTTCTCTCCTTGAAGACGAATTTTTCAATAAAGAAAAATTCATAAATTCTTATCAAACAAAAACTCAAAGAAAGATTAGTGTAAAAATTAAAAATAATAATAATAAAAGTAAAATTAATTATTCAAGGAATTAAAATTGGGTTGCCTCCCAACAAGCGCTTGTTTAAAGTCATTAGCTCGACTCCTTTTCTTCCTCTCCCTTTGTTAGGGTGGATCATACCACTTCAAAGCATAAAGCAAATATAATGAGATTCGAAGAATATGAGCACAAAAATATGAAAGATAAAAGAAGAGATAAGGAAAGAAATAACCAATTTTGTTGAGGGCGACTCCATGAATAGCTAGGAATGACAATGCCATATTTGCTGCCGTGATTGGTTGATGCAATGGGTGCTTTCGGCATTTTTGATTGGCATTACTATCTTCGTGCCTTTGGAAAGTGTCCTCGTCTTGGCAAATCTTCTTGTCCTCCAGAAAAAATTGATCCATAGATATCCTTTCCGCGTTTTTGATATCTTCAAAGCATTCAGACTCAAGAAGTTTGTTGATTCCCAAGAAATCTTGATCTTCATGTTCCAAAAGCTGGTTGTCAACATAATTCAGCACGATTGTGTCTTTTGGCTTGAGATGTCCGAGTTGCTCATCATCTGGTGGCTCTTCTTTTGGCTTGACAAGTCTTGGAGGAGAAGGTGGAGGGATGTCCATCTTGATATCTTCTTCCGATGTCATTGATTCTTCTAAAGGAATGTTTACCTCCATCTTTCGAAGTGGATCGAGCTGGTTTTCTTCACTGCATGTCTTCTTTTCTGCTATCTCTTCAGGCGTTAGGACTTCTGCTTCCTTGATTTCTTCTTCATCAAGGCTCCTTGTAAGTACCAATTCAAGTTCATTTTCATGGTGAAGTGATTGAACTTGTTCAGAACAAACTTCGATGGCATCAATTGCACAGATAGAATGAATCTCAGTAGGAGATTTCATGGCTTCATAAATATCGAATTCAATGAGTTTCCCATCAAATTCCATGCTGAGTTTTCCATCTTGGACTTCATATTTTGTTCTGGCTGTGGCAAGAAAAGGTCTTCCTAGCAGCAATGGCAAATGAGGTAGATGAAGGTCATCTTCACTCATCTTCAGGACATAGAAATCTGCAGGAAAAACGAAATCTCCAATCTGCACTAAAACATCTTCAACTAAACCCTCAGGTTTAATGTTAGTTCTATCAGCAAATTGTATAGTCAGATCAGTTTTAGTCACAGGTTCAATTTTCAATTGTGAATAAACAGAATAAGGCATGATGTTAATTGGAGATCCAAATTCACACATGGCCTTTTCTATATGATTCTTTCCTATTTTACAAGGAATAGAAAACGATCCCAAGTCATGGCTTTTATGATGCAGTTTTCTTTGATATGTAGCAGATACGTTCTCATTCATACATGCATATTTTTTAGAAAACTTACTCTTAGTCATGCATAATTCTTTGAGAAAACTCGCGTACCTGGGTCTTCTGACAACTTTATCAAGCAATGGAATATTTACCTATATATTCCGTAGTGAATTGAGTTGCATTGCAAACCTTTGAGGGAACGGTATTGGATCATACTTCTCTTGCATCTCTTCCATCCATTCTTCTTCTGCTTGAATTTGAGCAGCGGTTGCTAGTGAAGTGCGCTGACTCTTCTTGTTTTTGATCGGAAACTCCTCTCTTCTTGGCAATTGAATATTGGGCACAGCATCAGGTGGTGGTGCAGCAGAGAAAGCAGGTGTTGGTGGTGGCGATATGGAAGGTGGAACATCAAGTGACTCCGTCTTTTGAGCATTCCACTGTTGAGCTCCTTCAATTGAATTAACTTCGTACCCTTGTGTGAATTTGGAAGGTGTTTGAGGTGAATGTTGATTTTCTACTTGCATCTTCAGAATTTGTGCAAGCATGTTGGTGACGCTTTTCTTGTTGTTTTGCCAGAGATGAAACCACATTGTCTAAATGGGTCATTCTTTCTTTCATTTCGGCAAGAGATTCCTTCTCTGATAATCTAGTTGTTGAGTGTTCATCCATCATGTTGAATTGGTGGATGTTTTCGATCATGGTATTGAGCAGCTTCCTTGCTTCTTCAGGGGTTTTGAGTGTTAGGCTTCCTCCACTAGCAGCATCAATATGCATTCGATCTTCATAGAGAAGCCCATCGAAGAAGTTCTGAATCAGTAGTGCTTCACTTAGGTTGTGGTAAGGGCAACTTGCGCAGATTTGGCTGTATCTCTCCCAGTATTGGTGCCACTTTTCTTCAGGTAGTTGTTGACAGGATGAGATTCTCTTCCTTACATTAGCTCGCTTGGCCTCTGGAAAATATTTATTCAGGAACACTGTCTCCATCTCCTTCCAAGAAGTTATGGATTTTGATGGCAGCGTCAAGAACCAACTTCTTGCTTTTCCTTCCATTGTTAAAGGAAAAGTTCGAAGTCTTGCTTGTTCTTCAGGCATCCCAGAGGTTGCAGCGCACCATATAAAGAAATTTTGTAAGTGCTCATGAGGATTTTCATGAGACTCTCCTTGAAAGGTTGGCAGCATGCGGATCACTCCAGAATTCAGCTTGTATGACGTGTCCATGGCTGGATAGTCAATGCAGAGTGGCGGCAATTCACAGTTGAAATTCAGCTCTCTCAACGAACGTTGTTGCGCCATTGGATTTTTCCTACAAAACAAAGATGATCAAGTGCAAATCAAATAGAAAAAAAAAAAGAAAAAGAAACTAAACAATCTCCCCGGCAACGGCGCCAAAATTTATGATCGGTCGTCAGCAAATCATAAAAATAAAATCCCAACAATTACTAACTAAAGATAGCTAGGGCAAGTAGGGGTCGATCCCATAGAGAGATGGGTTATCATTCTTTTTCTTAAAACAAACAAATAAAATAAAGAAGATTTTGGAAGTAAAATTAAATCAAATCAAACTAATAATTAAAACTATATAAGAAAGCAATCAAGAAGATTAAAGAAAACAATTAATTAAAAGCAGAGAATAAATTGAGAAAATAATTAAGAGAACCCTCCAACATAGAATTAATATCCCTCTTGACAACAATAACACGGATCATTGATATCTAAAGATTATGAAAACAATGGATAGCTTGTTTGGAATTTAATCCTAAATTACCTTAATTAGATAAAGCTCTTGATCCAGTGTGAATTATCCCTTTTATCCTTTAAACAATTACCTCTTGATCCAGTGTGATAATTACTCAAGAATAAAGCATTAAGATCTAGTAACTCACAAGCACAATGGGCAATTAAAAAATTGGTCAAAGATTCTTAAACCCCTTGGAAGGAAGATCCTTCGCTTCCAATTGCTACCAAACAATTAAATCCGAAGATCCTTCAAGATTTAATTTAGCTAATGCTACTTAATTTATCAAGAAAGTGCGTGCTTCAATCAATCAAAACAAGCAGCATAGAATTCATGCAGAGATATTAAGAAATACCCTATTAATTTTCATATAAAAGTTAAAATCTCACCATGATATAAGTCAAGAGATCAATTAAATTCTACATTGGAGAAAATAAAAGGATTACTCACTCATGAATTGAGTAAGCATCCAAAGAAAAGAAGAAAAACTTATCTAAGGATGGGAAGTAGAGGGGCCGGCGGCTCCTAGAGCAAAACTCCTCCAAGTCTTCAACAATTCTTCAAAATAAAATCTCTAGATCTACATACATCAAAAACCTAGACCTAAGGTGGCTATTTATAGTGGAAATAATCCTAGAAAATCCAATCCTAACTTGGAAAGGGGTCTAAGTCGGTTTTGGGTCTAACTTAGAGTCTAAGTTAGATTAAAAATCATCCTAGAGTAGAATCCAAGTTAAAATAGGATCCTGAAATTTTGCTGAACTCGTGCAGTGACTTCGACGGCATTTTTGGGCTTGTAAATGGCAGAACTGGGTCTTGGACTTCAAAGGAAAGTTGTAGCTCTCAGAGTTAGCTTTCCAACGAGTACTCATGGGCTTCAATCGAAGGTATGAGCAGAAAGTTATGATTTTTCTACCAAAACTGCGCTTGAATCCTAATCCTGTTAGGACTAGAATTGAGAATCTACGGGATTTGGATATTTCCTTGGATTTAGGAGTCATTAATTGGGATTTTAATTCCAATTAATATTTTATATGGGCTGAGTATTTTCCCATATAAATTATCCATAAATACCAAAGCTTGAGAACTTACCCATGGCTTGTCTTCAATTAAAGCTCCAATTCTTCAATTCTTCCTCTTGAAATAAATCTTCAAAGTCTTCAAATCTCCAAATAAGTCTTCAAATGTTCTTCAAACACGAACTTCGAATCTCCAAATCTATGCTCAAAATTGCTTTGCTCAAATCTGTGTAAAAAGTCATAAAAATAGCTCCAAAAGTAGTGAAAATTATCAAATTATCAATTTCACATCTCATAAAGACTTAAATCACAAATATTAACAAAATAACATATATTTAAGCATAAATTGATCCAAAAACATAATAAAATAGCCATAAAAATAGGGTTGTTTTTGGCTCGATCAGTCGTCGACAAGAAGGATTCCAAGGTACATGCCATTGCACCTTTTCCATCAAGATTGAAGAAGTCAAAGAAAGAAGATGATAATCAAGATATTTTGGAGATACTTCGAAAAGTTGAGGTCAACATCCTACTTCTTGATGCTATTCAACAAATTCCAAACTATGCAAAGTTACTTAAGAAACTTTGTACCAACAAGAAAAGGTTACTGATGCGCCAAAGGCTTATCAAGGACTTCAAAGGGCTATGGAGATTATGGAGAGGATGAGCATGGAGTGCAAGGAAGCATGGAGAAGCTTGAAGATGCTAGAGTTGCACACAAAGATGATTCAAGCTCATTGGAGTTGCCAAAGATGCCATTTGACCCATTGAAGATGCCATTAGGTCCAATGACAAGAGCAAGAGCTAAGAGATTCAAGGATGCATTAATGGGCCTTGTTCGAACTCATCTTGAAGACTTGAAGACCATTGAAGTTCAATTGAAGACATTTGAAGATGATTTGAGCAAAGAAAAACTCATTAATTTTCTTGTTATTGAAACCTAAAATACAGTACAACATCGGCCCATAAGTTGTCAACTTCTGCCCAGAAGTTGGCCTGTTGAAAAGAGAACAAGAATTGCAGGACAACTTCGGCCCAGAACTTGTTCACCTTCAGGACAAAAGTTATTGCGCAGGACAACTTCGGCCCAGAACTTGTTCAATTTCGGGACAAAAGTTGTTGCGGAAAGAAAAACCTTTATTTTTAAGTTTGTTTTTATTTTTCCTAGTTGGACTTGGATTTTCTCCTTTCTTTATGTGTGTCGCCCAAGGCTTTATTTTTGGATAGTTTTGGTTGATCCTTTGCCTATATAAAGGCATCAACCCCCTCTTGTAAACATAAGTTGAGTTGATTAATAAAATTAAGGTTTTTACCCAAATTGATTATCTTAGCTTCTTTGTTCTAGTTTGAGCAAAACTTAGGGTTCTTCAATCTTGTAGAGTCCTAGCAAACAATTAAGTTGTGATACTTGATTGCTTGTGAATCTTGTGATCTTACGTGTTCAGTTGCAGGTCTAATTGGAGGTCTAAGGCCGACAAAAGAAGAAGATTGCTTGGGTGAGACTGTCGACATACACATCTAGAAGTTGAAGTTGTTCAAGTTAATTCTTGGCAGGTCACAAGGGTGGATTTGAATCTAAAACAACTAGGTTCGTATCAATTGGTAATCAGAGCATAGGTTGTCATCTTCAATCGGTAAATCTATCCTTCTATTCATCTATCATCAAGTTTTTCATCCATCTCATCCATCAAAGTTTTTTTTTTCAAATTTTCTAGATCTAAAAATTCTGAAAATTCAAAAATTCATTTTGGTTTCATCTTAAATCCAATCGACTTGAAATTTCAGATTTGGAGTCCTCATACCTTGTAGTTTAATTGAAAAATATCAGAAAAATAAAAAATAATTTCGACCAGAATCTTGTGGAATTTATTCTGGCTTCGTTTTAGCTCGGAAAGCTTTGAAATTAGAGATCTAGACTTCTATTAGCGTGTTCTTTCTGGGAAAAATACTGAAAAAAATCAAAAAAATCTGTGGTGTTTTCCGCAATTTTGGATCAAGGGTTCTTATCTAGGTTTAGTTTTAGGAATTTGGGGATTAGGGTTTCTTTTTTGCAATTGATTGAATTGGTTGCAATTGAACCTAATTGATTGTTTGTATGAGATTCTTGGGTTGCTTTTGCTGTGAATTGAAGTTTGTTTTGCAGAATTTTGAATTGAAGCCCTATTGGTACAAGTATTTTAAAATTGGATCTAAGTGGTACAAGGGTTTGTAATTGATTGAATTGATTGATTTGTGTTGATTGTGTTTTGTGCAGCAAGTTTGGGAGACAAAAGGTTGTTTGGATTGTTTATAGATCACTCTTATTTTGAGACACTCAAGTTATTGCTCTTAATTGTTTGTTCCTCAAGTAGGTCACGAGAAGAAAGGAGTACTCTAACAAATTGCTCTTATTAGGCCTATTGAAGCTAGAAAAAGGCATAATCTTGTGAGATCATTAAGAGAGTAGTGGATCGCCAATCCATAGGTTGAGTGCAAACACGAGAGCACAAAAAAGGTATTTCACACACATACTTGTGAGGAAATTTTATTACTAACTTTTCTTTGTGTGTAGGTACAATGGGAGATCAAAATCAAGACAATGATGTGGCTACCTCGTTGCAAGCTATAATGCAACAATTAGGCACTATAACAACAAGATTAGAGGCCTTGGAGGTTCGAAATCAACAAGCTCCACTTAGTTTGGTTGATAGGAGAACTTTGAGTGCCTATGTAAAAGGGGATGTTCTAAGGGAGAATTTGTTCCATACTAGGATGTATGCGAATGGAAAGCCTAGTAGTGTGATTATAGATGGAGATAGTTGTAAAAACATAGTTAGTGATTATTTGGTGAAAGAGTTACAACTACCTACTTATAAACATCCTAAACCCTATAGCTTAAGTTGGATCAATGATAGAGAAGAAATTAGGCTTAACAAATAAGTTTTGGTTACTCTTTTTCTTTGGGCAGGTACAAAGAAGATGTCTTGTGTGATGTGTTGCCAATGCAAGCATGCCATGTGCTACTTGGTCGACCTTGGCAATTTGACAACAAGGTGAAGCATGATGGTGAGACAAACAAATACTCTTTTATGCATGGTAAGCGGCCTGTTACTTTAGTTCCTTTATCACTTCAAGAAGCTTTAAAAGATCAAATTAAAGTGAAAGATGATTTTGCTAAATTGGATGATGAATTTAGGGCTAAAGAAAAGAGTAAGTCTGAACCTAAAATTGTTGATTGTTTTGATGATAAAACAGCCCTAGTTGCAAAGAGTGTTTTAGATGTTATTAGTGATGATACTAAACCTAATTTAAGTGTTGTTTGTGATGACACTAAATCTGTTTTAGGTGTTGTTTGTGATGAAACAAATTCTGTTTTGGATGCTAATTGTGTTGAAAACAAATATGTTTTGATTGATCATAGCATTGAAAATAGGACTGTTTGGGGTGAAAGAAAAGAGACTTCTAAGAAACTTCTTAAAGAGTGTATGTTAGCTAAAAGTGAGATTTAGAGTGCTTTGCATGAGAATTCTGTTTTGATCTCACCTTTGTTTCGAAATACATTAATGGGAACTAACAACTTGGCTGGAGATATTCCAAGCAATATTGTGTCTTTTTTGAGTGATTTTGTAAGAATTGGACTTGTTTTTATACAAGGAGGGAAGTTTGTATCTTACTTTGGTGAGGAAATTCCAAGTGGATTGTCATCCATTAGAGAAATTGAACTCAATCCATATTCTGTGCAAAACAAGTTCATTGAGTTCATTGATTCCTTTCCATATGTTGTGCGCTACAAGAAAGGTAAGCAGAATGTTGTAGCTGATGCTTTATCAAGGAGGTATGTTTTACTTTCCATGCTTGATTCTAAGTTTCTTGGATTTGAGTTCATTAAGGAATTATATGCTAGTGATGTTTACTTTAGTGATGTGTTTAAAGCATGTGAGAATTCTGTATATGGAAAGTATTATAAGCATGATGGATTTTTGTTTAAAGAATCTAGATTATGTATACCTACTTGTTCTTTGCGTTTTGTGCTTGTGAGGGAATCGCATGAGGGAGGTTTAATGGGTCACTTTGGTGTTGATAGAACATATCAGATATTGCATGAACACTTCTTTTGGCCTAAGATGCGATATGATGTAGGAAAGCATGTTTCCAGTTGCATTACTTGTTTGCAAGCTAAATCTACATCTAAACCTCATGGATTGTATACTCCTTTGCCTATTCCTCATGAACCATGGACTCATATTAGCATGGATTTTGTGTTAGGTGATACGAATCTAGTTGTTTTAAGATTCAAATCCACCCTTGTGACCCGCCAAGAATCAACTTAAACAACTTTCAACTTCTAGATGTGTACGTCGACAATCTCACCCAAGCAATCTTCTTCTTTTGTCGGCCTTAGACCTCCAATTAGACCTGCAATTGAACACCTAAGATCACAAGATTCACAAGCAATCAAGTATCACAACTTAATTGTTTGCTAGGACTCTACAAGATTGAAGAACCCTAAGTTTTGCTCAAACTAGAACAAAGAAACTAAGATAATCAATTTGGGTAAAAACCTCAATTTTATTAATCAACTCAACTTGAATACAAAGAGGGGGTTGATGCCTTTATATAGGCAAAACATAACCTAATTCCAAGTCCAACTAGGAAAAATAAATAAAAAAAACGCAATAATAAAAATAAATCCGGGGGTCACCCGGTCCCGGGTACCCCTACCCGCCCCCGGGTAGCCTCAGAAACTTCAATTAAGTTTCAAAAGCAAGCAAAGTGATGAACTTGACTTTGGGTGGTGTATACTTGCTCAAATCATCTCCAAATGTCTTCAATTGAACTTCAAGGGACTTCATATCTTCAAGATGAGATCGAACAAAGCCCATTAATGAATCCTTGAATCTCTTGGCTCTTGCTCTTGTCATTGGGCCTAATGGCATCTTCAATGGATCAAATGGCATCTTAGACAACTCCGATGAGCTTGAAACTTCTTCCTTAGCATCTTCAAGCTTCTCCAAGCCTCCTTGCCGCATATGCACATCCTCTCCATGATCTCCATTGTGCTCTTCAAGACCATGATGAGTTCTTGGCGCATCATTAGGCTTATCTCGTTCAAGGAGAGGTAAAGATTCTATCTTTGTGGTTGTTGATAGGTTTTCTAAGATGGCACACTTTATTGCATGCACTAAAACTGATGATGCCATTAATGTAGCTAATTTGTTCTTTAAAGAGATTGTTAGACTACTGAGATGCTAAGTTCTTAAGTCACTTTTGGAGAACTTTATGGGCTAAGTTAGGTACTAAACTGCTATTTTCAACTGAAGTAGTTAATAGGACTTTGTCTACCTTACTTAGAGCATTAATTAAAAAGAACTTAAGAACTTGGGAAGATTGTTTGCCTCATGTTGAATTTGCATACAATGGAAGCATACATAGTACTTAACTGGAATTTCACCTTTTGAATGTGTGTATGGCTTTAATCCTTTAACCCCATTGCATTTGTTGAGTTTACCTTTGAGTGTGCAAGTTGACATGGATGGGCAAAGCAAGGCCGAATATGTTAGGGATCTTCACGCAAAGGTTAGAGCTCAAATTGAGAAAAAAATACAACACTACATGAAGAATGCTAACAAGGGGCACAAAGAGGTCATCCTTCAAACTCTTTTCCACTCCTGAAAAGAGGAAGTCTAAGCTCTTACCTCGTGGAGATGGTCCATTCCAAGTCTTGGAGAGGATCAACAAAAATGCTTACAAGCTAGATCTTCCTAGTGAATATGGCAATGTAAGTGCTACATTTAATGTTTCAGACTTATCCTTGTTTGATAACGATGCAGATTTGAGGACAAATCCTTTTCAAGGGAGAGGGGATGATGCGCCAAGGGCTTATCAAGGACATCAAGAGGGCTATGGAGATCATGGAAAGGATGAGCATGGAGTGCAAGGAAGCATGGAGAAGCTTGAAGATGCTAGAGTTGCACACAAAGATGATTCAAGCTCATTGAAGTTGCCAAAGATGCCATTTGACCTATTGAAGATGCCATTAGGTCCAATGACAAGAGCAAGAGCTAAGAGATTCAAGGATGCATTAATGGGCCTTGTTCGAACTCATCTTAAAGACTTGAATACCATGAAGTTCAATTGAAGACCTTTGAAGATGATTTGAGCAATGAAAAACTCATTAATTTGCTTGTTATTGAAACCTAAAATACAATACAGCATCGGCCCAGATGTTGTCAACTTCTGCCCAGAAGTTGGCCTGTTGAAAAGAGAACAAGAATTGCAGGACAACTTCGGCCCAGAACTTGTTCAACTTCGGGACAAAATTTGTTGCGCAGGACAACTTCGGCCCAAAACTTGTTCAACTTCGGGACAGAAGTTGTTGCGGAAAGAAAAACCTTTATTTTTAAGTTTGTTTTTATTTTTCCTAGTTGGACTTGGATTAGGCTATTTCCTTCTCCTTTCTTTATGTGTGTCGCCCAAGGCTTTATTTTTGGATAGTTTTGGTTGATCCTTTGCCTATATAAAGGCATCAACCCCCTCTTGTAAACATAAGTTGAGTTGATTAATAAAATCAAGGTTTTTACCCAAATTGATTATCTTAGCTTATTTGTTCTAGTTTGAGCAAAACTTAGGGTTCTTCAATCTTGTAGAGTCCTAGCCAACAATTAAGTTGTGATACTAAGTCCGACGAAAGAAGAAGATTGCTTGGGTGAGATTGTCGACATACACATCTAGAAGTTGAAGTTGTTCAAGTTGATTCTTGGCAGTTCACAAGGGTGGATTTGAATCTAAAACAACTAGATACGTATCAGTTACAAGGTAAGGTAAGTGCTGGAGTTAATGTTTCTGCTGTGCTTCAAAAGAGTTTACCTCCTAAGTGCAAGGATCTAGGTACGTTTTATATTACTTATTCTATTGGAAGAAGTATTATAGAGAATGATATGCTTGATTTAGGAGCATCTTTAAGCGTAATGCCTTATTATTTTTATCAATCTTTAAATCTTGGTCCTTAGAAAACTACTGATGTGATTCTACAGTTAGCTGATGGATCTTTGGTTCATCACAAAGGTGTTCTAGAGAATGTCTTAATTAAAGTTCAACACTTGATTTTTCCAATTGACATCTTTGTTATGGAGATGGAACATTCGAAAGATCAATGTCCTCTTTTATTAGAAAGACCTTTCCTAAGAACTTCTCATACTAAGATCGATGTATTCGATGGTTCATTGACCATGGAATTCGATGGTGATGTAATTCACCCTAGAATTTCATCTCAATCGCCATTGAATTCTAAAAAGTTTGTTTGTGTTGTGAATGTTAAAAGTGTTAAGAAAGGAGCAAGTGAAGAATCTTCATCACTGACATTTGATCAGATTTTCAAGTGGAGGCAGAAGAGGAGGATTTTTCTCAATATTGGGAGAGATTTGATCACATTTGATCACCATTCAGCAACGCAATGAGGAGGATTTTTCTCAATATTGGGAGAGATTCAAGGAACGTTGTGCTGATTACCCTCAACATGGCTTCAGCAAAGAACGCTTGGTCCGATACTTCTATCAATGATTAAGAGTTTCTGATCAAATGGTTGTTGATACACTGTCTACAATTCCTTTGCTTGATAATGCCCCTGATGATGCATACTCGGTATTGGAAAGTTTTGTTCAAACATTAAGTTCTCTAATTCCAGGAGTTCCACCACCCAAGGAAGCCAACAAGCAAGGCGTTCAGCCAAAAGGAGAGGAACAGAAGATGGAAGTCAAGAAACCAGAGGAAGATGCCCAAGGCCATGCTCGAGCCAGCTCAGTGGGCCAATGCCTGGCTATGGCCCGGCCAGCCGCGCCTCATGCCCGGATAGGACTGGCCATGACCGAGCCACACCAAGCTACATGCCCGGCCACAGCCCGACCACCCGAGCCACATGCTCGGCCATCCACGCCGCCTGCCCGGTCAAGCCTACCATCCTCCGCGCCATTCCATGCTTCAACCGGGCCACCTACCCGGCCATACCTGGCCAACACTGCATCCTTCGCGCACCTTGCTTGGTCAAGACCGGCCACTGCCCGTTCAGGATCATCTTCTAACCGGTCATATCTAACTAGTGCCGCGCCACCACCAAGCCACAACCGGCCATGCACCGAGCAATCTCGAGTTTTCACCAAGATAGGACTGGGCATCACCGTGCCATTACCGGCCAAATGCTTTTCAAGTCATCCTAACACCGTGCCACCACCGGCCATGCCCGTGTGATCACCATTCCAAGCCGCCACAACCCTTTGATGATTTCAAGTCTTGATAAGATTCAACTTGAAGTTCTCAAGCCATTAATGATACTCTCAAGATCATTGTGGATTTGTTGAAGGAATATATACATAGTTCCTTCACCCTTGAAGAATAATTTCTTTAAGGCAGTCTAGCCAAAGACCTTAAAGAAAGGCGCTTATTGGGAGGCAACCCAATGATTTCACATGAAGAACCTAAGGAAAGTAAATGGAGCTTAATTTGGACAATTGCAAGATGAATTCGAAAGGAGTCAAGTTTCAGAAGCAATGATTTGCGAATGGAGCTTATGCCTACAAACAGAGAAGCTTTCTTTAACTCTATCTTTTTAATTTCCCTTGCATTGATTGATTATCGCTTTGATTGCTTGCCTGTTCTTTGATGTGAATTAGTTGTTTGTGTTAGTTTTTATTTTATGCATTTAAATAAACCACATGAGCATGCATAATAACAATTGTTTGTGTTATTTCTCATGTGTTTTCACATTGAGGACAATGTGTCTTTTAAGTGTGGGGGAGAGAGTCTAGTCTAATAGGGAGTCTACATGCATACTGATCATAATCTTAATCAATGCCATAATTTTTTCGAACATGCATATTGATCATAATCTTAATCAATGTCATAATTTTTTCGAAAATTTTGAAAATTTTTCATATATTGATTGATTGATTTGCTTATGATTGAAGAATGCTTAGAATTTTTAAGGATGCTTTATTTGATTGATTGATTTATAGCATGATATTTTATTTCTTAGAATTAGGTATAATTAGAGTCTTGTGATAAAAGCATATTGTTCATTATTTCTATGATTGTCTATTTCTAGAACTTATGTTTAATTTTTATTGAAATTACAATTATGAAAGTATGTTATGGATATGTCAAGAACAAGTGGGGGGGACTACTTATATAAAAGGGTAGTTAAAAAATTGTTTTCATAAAAAGAAGTGTTTTCATGCAAGAGGAGAAGAGGTATTTCTACTTTAAAAAAAATCAATCCATTGTTGTCACTCTTTTCTTAAACAAAAGGACTTAGTAACCCTTGGAAAGAGGATAAGAGGCATGGAATTGTAGAAATATTGTCCCTCTGAAAAAATAAAAAGAAGGATTCCTTGCTAGTAGCCTCAAAACTGGGAGTTAGTAACCTAAAATCATGAACACTTCGAGGTTAGTAACCTCAATTTTCTAAAAAATCAAGTACCCTTGAAAATCTATTATAACCCATGAAAACCCTTGATTTGTATCCATGATATGCATTCCTTTGAGTAATGGAGATAAGGATGAAGACATAAGCCTATGGAAAGATGTAGTTATAGGATGTGATGAATGGTAAGTGATTAGAACTACTTTAATTATAGTAACTTAAGAATAAAGATGCTTGCTATTTCTTGATCTTTTGAATTGAGTGCTCTTATGATTCTTTGTTATTTTGATTTCATAATTATATTAATCCTTAATATGTGTATGCATTCAAAGTTTTTGAAAGGTTTAAACTAAGATGGGACTAGCAAAGAATAAGTGTGGGGGAAAACAATCCTATTTTTATGATCATTTTCCTATGATTTTTGATATTTTTATGTGTATTTTAACCCTATTTTATAAGTATTTGTGTTTTAGGTCTTGAAGACAAGAAAAGTGGAAACTTATTGTTTTCACTCTTTTGGAGCTATTTTGATGACTTTTTACTCAAATATGGAAGAAGCAATTTCGAGTATGGATTTGGAGATTCGAAATTCGTGTTTGAAGACTTATTGAAGATAATTTGAAGATTTGAAGACTATTGAAGAATTATCTCAAGAGGCAAGAATT
>AWUE01023397.1:0-11201 GCA_001974825.2 Corchorus olitorius
TTAAACTGATATCTAAGAACTACAATAATAGATCAATCCCCAAGTCTACTGTTCATCCTCCAATCAAATGAACAGTTGAAACAAATTGGCTTAAACGGCGTCGTTAAAGCAAACATACTGATCCCTTGGCACGGCTCCATGATTCGTTCCATGACCCGCTCTACCCGTCTTCAACTACCCCCACGAATCCAGGTTCCTTTTTTTACTTTTGGCCTGATTTTCCGCTTCCATTCTTCTTCTCCACGCATGATTCTCTATGTTTCTTATCTGTCTTCCTTTCATCTATTTTTTTGTTCTGTAAAAAGAAAAAAGGGATTGACATCTTGACCCAGTGCTGTGGGTTTCTGGCTCAACCGCTCCTTCTCGCCATGCTTCCTCTGCTGCTCTCCTTTCTCTGTTTCAGTCTGCTGTTTGCTTCTTGACTACTTTCCCTTTTCTTTGTTTTCCCCTCTTCACAAGCGCAATCTTTCCCTCTGACCCTTGGTTTTTCGGGTTCTCTGCATCTGCCACTCTCGTGTTCCCTGATTTGTTTCGTCCCTCCTTTTCTTGGTCTTGTCGGTTATGTCTATTTCTTAGGGATTGCCTCTGGTTCTGGTTTGATCTTCCTTTGTCCTTTGTTTCAGTGCTCTGCGGCGGCTCCAACCCTGTGATGTTTTTTGGTTCGGGGCCTGGTTTGTTCTTCTTTTCTTGTACTTTTTTTTTGTAATTCTCATGTTTTTAAATGTATTGTTTGCTGATGATTATGGTTCTTTGTCATATCCCTCTCATGGTTAAGTTGCGAATATCTTTTTTGGTTGATTTAGTTTTAAAGCTTTGCAGTCATGGCATCCTTCTAAACCAGATTTTATGTTTCATTTGTGTGAAAAGTTGCAAATTTGCTTGAGTAGTTATGAAAAATTTGCTATTTTCTGATCTGGAGTTTGAATTTGGTAACATATGGCTAACTCAAGTTTGCTACAGTGAATTTGCTTCAGTAGTTATGAAAAATATGCATGAATTTGGGTATGTTGATTCAATTGTATTTTCCCTCTCCGTTGCTGCGAGGCTTAGAGTCAGAAAATTTGAATCGGCTTCGGCGGTTCAGCCCTCAAATTCAATAGCTCTGCAACTTTTCTTATTCAAAGCCTTCTCATTTCACGCAATCCATGCTTTAAAAGCTTCTGCCTTGTAGCCGTTTGATATAATACCTAAATCAGAATTTTAAACTGAAATGGAGAGCTTACGCCACGAGAAAGTTCAGAAGTTTGAGGAATTTGTTGATCGCCGACTTAAACCGGATCTTGCTCGCGCTGTTGCTGAAAGGTATACTCTTTTTTCCGCTTGGTTATTAAGAAAAAATTATGAGACAAAGAAAAGGGAATAACAAAATTAAACTTCTCCTATTATTGCAGGGACAAAGTCTTCGAACAGCAAAAAGTTTTGTATCATTTTTTTCTTTTTCCCAATCGCTCCAAATTTTGTTCTTTAATAGTTGCTAACATTGTTAATCAGTTTAATATATATTCTCTTGCTATGGGTTTCCAATTTGAAAGTTTCTTGCTTTGCTTCTGTTTACTTTGACGGTTTCTACTGTATCTCAGATTTGTGGAAGAATATAGAAAATTTAGAGAAAAACAGTGTAACTAGTCTTCGGACAATGGTTAATCTTGGGTCTGAAGTTTACATGCAAGCAGAAGTGTAAGTCTTTATTCTCTGTTTTTGGTGTCTTAAAGCTGCTGTTTTTAAGTATATATATATATATATATATATGTTCTATGCTTTGTTTTGTCTACAATTATAGCTGAAATTTTGTGAATTTGTTTGATGTTTCACTTTGTTTTAATTTCGTTTTAACAAGTTAGCCATCATGAATGTTGTATGTATGCTTCGACTTAGATTCTTGCTGAAATTTATGATTGCAAGTAGATTGAGTTCCAACATTCCCCTTTGTCATTCATTTTTGCTCTAAGGCTAAACTATTTCTCTTCATATTCACAGGCCAGATACACAACGTATATTTGTAAATATTGGACTAGGATTTCATGTGGAGTTCACCTGGTCAGAAGCCTTAAAGTTCATCTCATTAAGGGAGGAAAAGTTGGAAAGGTAATGATTTTTCTTAATGATAAAGCAGCTTTGTTCAATATTTACTTTATTATAGCTTTGTGCACAAATTTACTTCTCTCAACCTGTTAGTATAACTGGGTTTGTTGATTTGTTCATTCTGTTGACTGTTTAGTCCATACAAATGTTATGTCTGCTCTCATTGAAATTTGATGTGGTATTCAAGTGTCTATGGATAGGATTTGTTTAGTTCGATAATGTTGTTGGATGCCCTACTTCCTACTATGAGGTAGTATGAAACTTGAATCTTCATTCATCATTTCCTATATTTCCAACACGCTTTAGAAGTTAGTTTCATAATATGTTGATTGATTTAAACAAGGGCAAGAGAATGTGAAAATTAGCATGCGTGCGTTTAAAGCCACAGATTAGCTGTAGTTATACTTGGGCTTCCATTGCTATAATTTCATTCTCCTTTAGGATATTTGGCATCAATGATCATGATAGTTTTTCATAGTAGATGAATAATGAAGGTTATCAACAGGTTTTGGTCTCTACAATAGAACACGTTGCTGAGATTCTCAGCCTTCACTTGCCAGGCCAAGTGTCACCTAAACTCATGATTGCATCAGTTTGCATAGTTTTCACCCCCTTCTTTCTCCATCTCTCAAGTCTTTTGAATTGTACTATGCAGGGAAATAGAGGAGTATACCCGCTTAATTGCATCAATTAAAGCCCAGATTAAGCTGGTATGTGTCTTGCCGCCTTTTTATTCATTTTCCTTCTTACTATACCCAAATTGTAATGTGAGTAGATTCATGCAATATAAAAAGTAGAAACAAATCTATGAGGGTTAACCTAATCTCTCGGTGCCTGGTGGGTAGGGAATAATTTTTCAACCCTTTTAACTTAATTTTGAACCTTGACAATATTTTTTACATCGATGAAGCTTTTTTTAATTCTTCATCACCAATAAGTTATTATTGAACAGAAGATTTCGGTTAAAGATTTATTGACAAGTGCATTTAGATTAATCCTCCAGAGAATTTAGACATTCTTTTGAGCATTATATTAAGCCCATAATCAGTTCAAGAATTTTCAGAATATTCCCCACTTCCAAATAGAGTTAGGAACAAAGTCTCTTTGCCCTTCACACCCTTATTTATACCCCAAGAACATATTAACCAGTCCAAAATTTTTGGAGTCTTTCATTTCAAGTTCTTAAGAAGCAGTCTGTGAGGCGTAATTAGTAGTCATTAAGTGAAGGGAAAAATGATGAAGAATGCTCAATGTCTCATCTCTTTTGCCTTTGAATTCAATTGTTATGCATATTATTATTTAAATACTCTTAGACTTTCTTTCTATGGTTCTTTTCCTTTCTGCTTTTTATATTCATATGGATTTATTGTGATCAGTAGTAATCTGGATCAGCATTGCATCAGTTAAGGAGTCAGCGATGCCTCCCTTTTATGAGGTGGCCTTGGAGAATAGGCTTGGTTTCTAGAAGTTCGACCTTTAAACCCACCATTGTAAGTTGAAACTCCTTGCAATAAAAGACTATTTCTTGATTTCTCTTTAATGTTAACAAGTGTTGGCGCACTCTTTAATTTATTCATTTCATATTTCGTTTCATTAGAGGTTGTCTTTATCTTGCCTATATATTTGTCGTGCATCAGAAGCTCAATCAATATCCCCACAAACGCAGATGTCTCCGAGCATATCCGGATGGTGGGATTCATCCGCCAAGAAGCAAAGGAAAAGGCTCATGAGATTTCAGTTCCTACTGAAGCGGTACTTCAGTTTTCCTCTGAATATTTCTTCCCTTTGTTTTGTTTTCTTGCTTAAAATTTATGCTCAGTCCTTGGATATTCTGGTGGAGGATCCAAAACTAAACTGATAGAAGAAAATGGTCCAAATAATGATCACCTATAAAATTTTACACAGTTTATTTATGTATGTACGATTAAATAATTTTTGGATTTGAATTCTTTTTTGAGTGTATATTTGGAATTTTGGTTTCCAGTATTTTTTCTTTGTTTAAAGGAAAGTGGGTTGTTGTTGAATTAAGAGATGGATAACTTTATGTGTTTAGTAATGATTTTGATATATGTAAAAATATGTGAAAATGGTGGATCAAGAAATCTGACAAGCATGGGATGTCTATGACTCAAGATGTTAATAAGGATTACAATCGAAAGAACCTTTCATAACTTATGCTATTTTGAGAAAACTAGGTCAAAGTTGTCTAAGAGAATGATAAGCTGATATCTTCTTCACAACTGTGTTCTGGAATATGATTTGAAGCACTAGAAGGATCTCCTTGTATGAGACTTTACTCAGCTAAAGTTTAGTAATTCTTGCTAAAGTCTCCTTGTATGAGACTTTCATTGATTTTCCATTTTCCATTTCAGTTATTTGGATTACTCTTTGGGGGGAGAAGAAGAATCGAAGGGAGAAAGACGACATGCCATCAAAAGGCTCCATCAGGTTTGGATTTCACAAAATCAAAATACTGGTGTGTTTTTCTCTCTAACTCTTTTTTATCCATTCTTCTGACTTTATTTGTTGCTTTGCGTAATTTCTAATTTTTTCGAGGGATTTATGATCTTGACTCTCTCGCTCATCAATTATGCAGATTACTATGGCCTGTATTTATCTATGTGCATTTGATTTTTGAAACCTCTGTTGCGGGTTGGGGAATTGAGCAGAAACTTCATCTTTCTCTCTTGGTACCTCTCAATCCAGATTTTATATATAGGTTCGGATTTGTTTATTTTCAGCTTTTTGTGTCGGATTTATGTTTGATTAGTTAAGTTTTGAAGTTTGGGGTTTGCGTATTCTATTGAATTATTATAGCTTCAGTTGGGTCGACAATTGATAAAGCAGTCTCCATTTAGTTTGTTTTATGGTTTTTTGGTTTTAAATGCTTTGATTTTTGGGACTTGGTTTAAGTCAATTGTAAATGCAAGAAACATTTCAAAGACACCTCACGGTTTCATCACCAATAGTTTAATATTGAACAGAAGATTTCGGTTAAAGTTTTCTGGACAAGTGCATTTAGATTAATGCTCTAAAGAATTAGACATTCTTTTGAGCATTATATTAAACCCATAATCAGTTCAAGATTTTCAAAATATTCCCCACTTCCATATAGAGTTAGGAACAAAGTCTCTTTGCCCTTCACACCCTTATTTGTGTGAAAAGTTGCAAGATACTTTTCAATGATAATTACTATTTGTTTGTGTGTCTGTTTTCCCCCTACTTTTTTGGTTAATTTACCTATTTATGTCATGCTTGCACAATTTGTATTAGATTTTCTATTTTGCCCTTTGATCCTATGATCTCTGGTGGAATATGAACAAAAAATCTAATTTCCGAAAGCTGTTAGTTTTTGTTTACAAATTACCAGTCTACCTTCAAGATAATACTGGAAATTAATACTTTGATACTATATATGAACATTGGAATTTTTTTAATGGAGTACGATTGCTAATTCCCGATAACATTTCTATTCATCGTAGGTTTATTCCATTCGTGATGCTGCAGCTAATAATTTGAGGCTCCTGGCAGAAGAATTGGACCAGATTGGGCAATGCAGCACATTGTTCAACAGGTCAGTCCTGCTTATCTATGATAGTTATTTGATTCCTGTCTTCTTTTAGTTCTGAATTGAGTCAATTGGGAGGTATCTGAAGATGTTGATTCTCAAAAAGTTTTTTCTTTTTTCAAAGATCTTTTGACAGGTTTTAGTTATGATTAACAACCCCCACTATCTGTCATGGTGCGTGTTGGCTAAACTGGCAACTTGGTTTGTTTTTCTCTCACATTTTTTATGGTCATTGCTTCCACTTTAAATTGCAATTTTGCTTCCACCTACAATTCCTTTAACTAGATTTCTTTTAAGAAAATGTGGGTTTTAAGCTCCAAAGTTCTCGTTTCTGTTGTTGTTTTTTTTCCCAGAAATATTCTTCAACTTTCCATCAAATTTTTGTTTTGTATACTGCTTGGTTTATAAGCCTGATTCTCTTTGTTTCTTATTTGTCTTGCTTTCAGCTCTTTCTTTGTTCTGTCAAAAAAAAAGATGGGGATTGACATCTTAACCCGATGTTGTGGGTTTCTTGCTTCTCTTGGCCTTTGCCCTGTTTTCACTCTTTGGCTTTTGTGGCATCTCTTGCCGCCTCCTCGCCTCTGCCTCTGTCTGTTCTTCGGCATCGCAGTTCTTTGTGTGTGTTTCGCATCTTCTCTTCTTCTTTGCTTCATCTTCTTTAAGAATCGTGTCGGTTCTTTTCTGTTTCTTATATCTGTTCCCATTTTATTACCTTTTGTTTATATATAGTTTGGCAAGAAGGAAATATTATACATACTTTTGATTTGTAGCTGTTTCATATTTTCGTTTTAGTTTTATGTGAGTGAATGCCTATTTGTTTTCGCAAGATTAATTTTCATGCTCGAGAGAATCTGAATTTTGTATCTCTTCTTCACTTCGACAGTGAAAACCTTTTCAGGTATATAAATCATTGTCATAAAATAAGTTAGTAATTCCTCAATTTTCTTCATTTCCAGTCACCGTTTTACATCACTATACCTTTTCTTATCTTTTTGTTGGTGATTCCAGCAGCTCAGCATGATTGTCTTCCATCTTTCTATAGTTTGGTTAGTCAGGTTGCGTTCTTATATGATTTGTCTGTTGAAAAGATAATACCGATTGCCAAGCTTTGATGTTCTGTTTCTTTGTTCAAGTTATTTGCAGATATGATATCGTGCGGTTAACAACAGGTGCGCACCTAATTACCTAGCTCTAAGTATGCATCCTCTTATATTCTTGGGAATTTACAATCGGTATGCCTATTTGATGTTGGAGTTTACATTGTCTGCTATTCTCATGATCTTGGTGTTGTACAATGGGAGAATCCTGCTCCATAGTTTGGTTAGTCAGGTTGCGTTCTTATATGATTTGTCTGTTGAAAAGATAATACCGATTGCCAAGCTTTGATGTTCTGTTTCTTTGTTCAAGTTATTTGCAGATGATATCGTGCGGTTAACAACAGGGCGCACCTAATTACCTAGCTCTAAGTATGCATCCTCTTATATTCTTGGGAATTTACAATTGGTATGCCTATTTGATGTTGGAGTTTACATTGTCTGCTATTCTCATGATCTTGGTGTTGTACAATGGGAGAATCCTGCTCCATGGTTGTTTATGGATCAGGCCTTTAGTTCTGTGTGTTCAATTGAACCTCTTTAGTAGTTGTCCTTGCTGGTCTTTTAAAGTTGACATGAATGGTTATGCTAAGAAACTTTCATCTTTTCTGCGTTTTGGTTGTTGAATGTGTTTATTATGTAAAGCAATGTGTTCTTTTTCCCCTTCTTAATACATGTTGTTCATCTTTAAGGATTTGATGTATCTTTATTTCCATTCGTACCAAATTTCTGGAATAATTCCTCCTTCACTCTTTGGAGTCCAGCTGTGGATATTATGCGTTTTGTTTTACTCCAATGTTCATCTTGCTATCATAATACCTATTTGTCAATGTCTCCGTTTCCCCCTATTTGTTCAATGCCTTTGACTGTTTACCTTATGTTTGCACAATTTGTAATAGATTTTCTCCACCAATTCTATGATCTTTGGTGGCATATGAAGAAAAAATAAAATAGTTACATGAGCTGTTAGTTTGTTTTTGCAGAAGCACTTCCTTTATATTTAGATAAGCTTCACCACTCAAATGCTGCAAAGGTAGAATCAAGTCATATCTTTACTAGATTAGGCATATATATATATATATATATATATATATATGTGTGTGTGTGTGTGTGTGTGTGTGTGTGTGTGTCATATAGCAGCACATATTACCCCATATATAGTTAAAATATATGATGTCATGGATTAATTCTCATGTCAATTTAAATATAGCTGGTCTGTTTGATTTCATTTATTCTCCAAAACCCCATTTTGTCTCAACAGTTTTATTGAACTGGATTAAACTTTGGGCAATGAAGAACAAATTTTAATTGAAGTACTTGGCAATTATGTTAAAATTAAAAAAGAAGGTTTATTTATTGTCCAATAAAAATCCAGGTGAGTTTTGTCCTTTTGTGGAATCAGCTCCAAAGTCCAGATTTTTTTTAATTGATCAGATGGCAAGGAGTGATGGAGAGGGTGATTTATTCAGGTTGTTCCCAGGTTATTTTCTTGCTAGATGTTTACTTATAAGGGGTCGGGGCTTTAATTCTTTGTTTCTTTTTTTGCTCAATTACATTTTCTTCCCTCATATTTCTCACTTTTTATATAGGCATAGATATTGCACAAATGCAATAAAGATAGAGAGAAAGAGGCATATGAGATTCTTTTTGGGGTTTTTGGTTGAAAGAAACAAATTTTGGCGAAAATGAATAATCACCTCCTTAAATCCTTTCAATGTCAGAATTCCTTACTATTATGCTTAGTGGTTAATTTCTTTTGTGCTTCATTTCCACACTCTTATGAGTTTCAGAGCTGCTGCATTGATGTTGGGTGAAGAAATTTCCAAGTTTGGCCCCAAATGATCTTTTTGCAATGGCATTTGCAGAAAAGGCTAACTCAGCTTCAAGGTAGATTTACCTCATTTATCCAGCTAAAAGTAATTTTAAGATGAGAACTTTTCAAACTATTTCAGGTATATATTACACTTTTGGATGGGCAAGAATCTGTTTACATAAACTAAATCTAAGTTGGAGAACCTTTCTTTTTTATTTAGGGATGGGAGCAACCAGTTAACCGAGATGGATGTCACATTTGACAATGATAGAAGGGAAGGCACTTTATAAGCTGTGAATCTTTCACACGCTTCACCTAAGAGTATTGAGGTTGAACTGCCACGTCTTCAAGGAGAAGATGAGTTCGCTGACTCAGGGGATGCTATGGTGACTGGTTTTTTCGTAGAAGGTACCATAAATAGAGGGAAGCTGAGGATGGTAATTGACTTTGTAGATGATGAATGGATTGAAGCATATTCAGGTTTGTCTCCTTTTAGTTTTAAAAATTAGATTACTGAAATAAGTAGATTGGTACTATATATTGGTTGAAGATTTGCCTTTGATGTATGTAGGCTTTGCAATTTTAGTGGAAAAGGTTGAATCTTTGAAAGGCATATAGTGCTGCCATATAGGTTGCCGTGATTCTGCAACAAGTAGACCTTTAATCTTACTAATCTTGATTTATACACTTTATCTGTAATAATATTTAACATTTCTAATTTGCAGGTGGTACAAAATGCTTTCAACAAGAGTTGGAGCTCCCTTTTTCTTGGCCAAAAGGAAGCATTTCATGAACTTGACAAATTTTAAATCAAGGTAAACACTTCAATCCCAGTTTTACTAATTTTTTTTTCCATTTTGCTGTCATAAGTTGTGGGTTTAAAGAAGCATAAATTAATGCAAAATAGTTGTTTTGAAGATGATGAATGGACTTAGCCCATGCTGTTTTGGCTCTTGATTTTGGAGTGTATTGCACCAAAACAGTTGCATTTACCTTGGAATCTTATAATCTAATTTTAGTTTCAGAATTCTTCACACTTGGACAGATCTTAATTTGGGCAGATCTTAATTCTGGTACCTCTGCTTGAATCTTTGAATAAAACAAATATAACATTGTCTTTTGAATGGAGGAAAAGAAAAATGGAGATGTTTTTGTTTGGTTAATTTCTTTTTGTTTAGGTTTTAATGGAATAAATAGTTAATGTCTTTATGAATTGTTATATATATATAGTTTAGAGAAAAAGAAATTGGGGTTATTAATTTTAAATCCGCTTAAGTTCTGGAAATTTGGCTACTTTGCTAATGACTATAAGTGCAGATTTGAAATTCAAGTCTTTTATTAGATTGGATATAACAAATACCTATCTCAAAGTATGATTTGGATTCTTAATTTTTCCCTTTCTAAAAAACTCCAAGTGAATTTGCCTGATATTCAGATCCAGTTTGTTCATTGCTTGCTATTATTTCATAACGAAATTTTGCTATTAGAAGTTTCTGGTTTTTTTATTTCACTGCTCATGTTGTGCCAAGTTTTAAGTGAAATCTTGGTGTCTATAGTTTTCATAATTCTTGAAAGAATCGGCTCACAACACCTTTAAAGCATTCAGCTGCTTATTGCAGCTCATTGGATTTAAAAGGTAACAAAGTTTACAATCTTCTGCAAAGACTAATATCCAGGCTTTTTGAAACCGGACCATCAACGGAACCGGTGATGATTCCGGTCGGCGGTTTGACCGGTCTGACCGGTTCAACCGTCGGTGCGGTCTGATAAGACCATTTTATGGAAATTGTTGGCATTTTACCTTTTAAATATTATATAAAGTATATACATATCACATAAAAGCATTTGGTGTAGTGGCTTAAGTGTGTTTTTTGTTACCCACAAGGTTGTGGGTTCAAAACTCACCACCTTCAAAATTTTTTTCAAAATTTTCAACTATCAAACCGGTTCTATCCGTTCAGAACCCGATCCAACCGCCGGTCCAACCGGTTTTTACCCGGTTGTTGACCATGTTGACTAACCGTGGTTCCCACACCTTTAAGGACCGGACATGCCACCGGTTCCCGATTAAACCGGTCCGACCGGCCGGTCCGGTCCGGTTTTGAAAACAATGCTAATCTCCTTATCTCTCATGTTAAGAATGGATGGTATCCCATGTGTAGTTATACTTTTATTGATTGGAGTGCTTATTTAGCATGAGCCCTTTCTCATTTAAGCTCTTAATGTTTGATACTTGTGTAGATTGGTTAGTTTTTGTCAGAATCAAACTTTATTAGATTTGTGCATTTTCATTGCTGTGACTCACCCATCTTGACAGGATTTTAAGGTTCTTTATTCCTTCTCTTCTTTTTCATCCATTTTCCTCTTTACGTTTGTGCTGCCATTTAGTTATCAAACTGATATGTACCTTTTGCCATAGCTTTGTGTTTTAAGGTTTCAGTCCTGCTTTAATATTCAGAGGTTTGTGTCTCTCTCTTCTCTGGTTTTTATTCTCAAGTTCATGTTCATTTTTACCTGCTTTTGCCTTTATGTTCCTTCCTTCATTTTTTTCAATGTCGGCTTAATTTCCAACAGATTTCTTACTATTTTTTAAGTTTTATTTGTTCATTTTCCATGTGCCATTTTCCATGTGCATTCAAGCATG
>AWUE01023398.1:0-13539 GCA_001974825.2 Corchorus olitorius
CCATGGAGAGTGTTTCCACCCATTACTTTCTTGGGAAAGTAACTAAAACAAACGCCCTCAAAGATATGCTTTGGCCTTTGTGTTGCGTTTCATTCCCGTGTTCCTTTCTATTCCTATTCTTAGGATGTCATAATGAATGATATAGTCACAATTAGTGCAATATATCTATAGGAAAATAGTTTAGATAATATAGAACATAGGTTTCTGATATTGTTTTCATTCCTACTTATACATTACCTCAAAGCTTTTATTACAATTTCTTGCATACCATAATCGGGTAGATTGGTAATATTATAAGCTCAATCTAGGATAAATTAATTCCATTTAAACTTAATACAATGCTCATTCCATCTATTACTACAATGGTTGGAATTTAACTATTGCATCCACGTTATACTATCACAAACCTACGTTCTATATTATCTTCTCAACTGGGAACTTATGCAACTTTGCTGATTACTATGCATCTTTTCTTCTCATGCCTATTTCCTCTTTCAACCATTTTCCAACCATTATCCAACGACCAGTTACAACCACACGCCCGCGGCGAAGCGCGGGCCAAGTCCTAGTATATATTAATAAGTAATGCAAGAGGGGAGTGGGCAATCTCGGAGATAAGGTTCTCGTAGATTGAGGTTCAACCTTTAACTCTGCATCCCCTTTTCCCATAAAACTTTGCCTTGCAAATCCAACGTTACCAAAATCCAAATTTGCACAATCAAATCTATGTTTTAAATTTTAAAAGTCAATTCAAGTATGTTGTAATTACTAATTCTTACTCCGCTAGAGTTGCAGTCGAGTCGAGACTAGCAAGTCGGCACTTGTGAATGGAGTGATGGACTACGGTCTACGGCCATTATTTAATGCTCTTGGAGGAGGACTGCTTGAAAGTTGAAACAACAGCCATCATTAACTGAAAGGATTATTATCTTCTCACTTGATTGACAAGAATTTCTTTTCCTTTTTTGTTGTTTTTTTCTTTGTTATTAAGTAATATAAGAGACGTTATCTCATCTTTAAAATCATTGAGTCATCAGGTTATTGTTTGTAAATAGGGAAGCCACTGTATTAGCACATTTTCTAGGTAAGATTGAGCTGGATAACAGTGTGGTGCGGAAGTATTATTCCTTCCGACGTTTGTAATCTCTGATTATTGATTAATGAAAATGATTATTTGATCTAAAAAAAAGTTATTGTTAGCATAATTTTAATTCCACTTGTGCAATCTAAAACATAGAGATATGTAAATTGGGGTATGTTTTGGTACATGAATGTGTTATGTAGATTGAAAAAATAGATGGTACAAATAATATATACTTCTTTATTATGATATTGGTTCACATTATGTTTAAAAATAATTTTGAATCTTGAATAATATATATCTTGTAAATTTTTAAAACTCCACATCTTGACCTACTGGTAAGATATTTGGGGAGTTTACCAAAGGAGCAGGGGTTTGATTTTTTGAACCTCCCTCCTCTTAATGTAGGTCTAAGATTAAAATAAAATCATATATTTTTTTTAAATATAATAACTTTTCTTTTTTTTTAAAAAAAAGTTCAGATGATTTTATTAAAAAAAAATTGAAACAAAAGATAACAAAAATCTCATTTCTATAATCATGCATTAAATTTTTGTGTTCAAAATCAAATTTGATAAGAAAATTAGGTTTGTAAATTAGTTTTATCGTATTTGTTTCAAATTTATCCTTTTTAGCCTTAATATTATCTTTAATTTTTTTCAAGGCAATCCAACGGCTATTAAATATTTATGTTTTATTTCACTTTCTCTCTCCAAATGTCCAATTCCATTTAAAACCATTGAATTGCCTTGAAAAAACATTGGAGTCGAGAGAATCCTCTCTCCTCGGGTCAGTCATTTTCATGGAATAAGATCATGAAGCCATGTAGCCAATTATCTAGATCAATGATTCTAATACACGTACGTCGATTGTAGGGGATATGATCGTGAATACGATAACTATAGATCTAATAATAACAATGACAACATGTTACATATATATATGAGATAATTTATGTATATGTGTATATCATGCATGTATGTATCTGAAGTAATAATCAAGCAGTAGTGCTTACATACTTTATACTTGTTGCGCCAAAAATCTCTTGCTAGAGTTTTTACGGAGAATTCTTTATGACAGCATAAGGGCGTGCCAGTCAATTTGCTGAAATTGACAAAGAGGATGTAAAGAACTGAATCTGGTGTGCGGAGCAGCAGATTAAAAGATCAGAGCGATTTGTGGGGACTGGATCAAAGTCACACCGGAGCATTTAAATCATTGGATCTGCAAGCGAACTACTTTCCATCTATGGGCCTCTCTCTATTTGGATTAGAACTAAGAGATCTGCTTTTATTGCAATTGAATGTGAAAAGAAAATAACAAACTGATATGTTATTTCTGAATGAAGAACACATGTACAGTGTTTGTATGTACGGAGACAAGATTGAAACAAGATAAAAACACTAAAAAAATGTTTGATTGTCCTGAGACAAGATCTAAACAAGAAAAATATGAAGAACGAGTGAAGAACTCGTGATGAACAGGGTGAAAATGGCGCAGAGCCAGAGAGAAAATAAGCACGGAGCTTGGTTTTTTGCGCGGAGCAAGTTTGTAGCTGCAAGAGCTGGTTTTTGAGATGAGTGATATCTCTGAGAGATGGTTTGTGAGATGAGTGATATATGCCTAAAACCTGAGAATGGCCTCCCTTTATATAGGGGGCGGCATGGGCTTTGGCATTAATGGACTTGCCTTGCTGAGAAAGGCAAAACCCTCCTCCTGTGCAGATGACAGCTTCTAGGAAGGTGCAGTGAAGCTTCCTTCTTCTTCTGATTGCTTCCACCTACTGGGGAGAGGGGAAAATGGATGTCAGGGCGCCACTCTGCTTGGATGGGAGATGGGAATCTTCCTCTTGGATGTTTGATGAAAAATCTTCCTTTTTTACTATCACACTGCAGCAGGCCTTCGTTGCTTGTTTTGTGCTGAATTTAGCTATCTTGACTAAGTAGTGGCCAACTGACATCATGAATTGGACTTCGATCATCAAGGCCACGAAATTACTCACACTTAGTCATATTTAGCTGTTCAAATCATGAAAATAATAATTAATTAAGAAAATGGCTTAAACCGGGATGGGAAAGCCATATGTCCTTAATTGAAAAAAATGCAAAAGTTGCAAACGATCTTGGAATTAACCAAAATTTCAGCAGCAGGCTTAAATTATCTCCATAAGACTGTGGAAAAAATCTCAAGTGAATTCGAGCTTTCTATCATGGTGAATTTGGTTTCACTCCCCAAAATATCCTTAACTGAAAACCGGGCATAAGTTTTTAGTCTGATGTCAGAATGAGGTGAAATTTTACCAAGATGATCTACATAGCTCAAGGATCATCATGGTATGCTCCTTGGTAGAAATCGCAGCCTCTAGCCTCTTCAATTGGTCAAGTTTACTATTTTGTCCATAATTGAACAAAATACAAGTTGCAGTTTCGCCTCCCAGGGAAGGAAACAAGGCTAGGCGATTTCTCCACTATGGTTGGTCGACTTTATGGAGGAGGTGTGAGGTTGAAAATCTCATGCCTCTCTCACGTGCACAGATGTTTCTCTTGCTGACAAACTTTAGCTCTCTGCCTCCTTCCTGCAGGAAGAGAAAAAATATCTCTCTGCAGGGCAGAGGGCGGCCTCTCCTCTGTATGGGAGACAACTTGGGCCTTTCTATGTATGTCCATGAGGTATTTTTCATCTCATGGGCATATGACAAGCAATTTTCCTTTTTTACTTGTTTGCCTCCCTAGCAGGCAGCAATATCAAAGGAAACTGCTTCCGATTGATTTTTTCTGCCGCTCACCCAGGTAGGGGCGGCACATGTAGGATTTTTAATAATAATTATTCAATAAAATAATTATTATTTATTTAATAATTAATTAATTTCAGCCCTTGCAATTAATTTACAAGACTTTCCTAATTCAATTTGAATCAGGGTGGTGCAGAAACCTAGTTTCTTTAGGATTTTGATTTAATGCTAACCACACATCTTGATTATAATTATGATAAGACCAATTTACCCTCAATTGTAAATTGAGGTATAAACAATGCCCCCCAAGCTTAAGTCTTTGAATTAAAAGAAGTTAAGCTTGTATATAAGGAAATTGGTCTTGGACCGAAATTTTTCCTCTTAATTCCTAGCCAACGTCGACACCCCTCCTTGGTACCATACTTAGCCGAATTTTCCAGAAACTTTCTCAAGCTTTAATGGCTTCCAAAGAGCAAGGTAGCAACAAAAATCATCACCAAAAATCATCACTCATGCCAAGCAATTCAAGCCGCGGCTCCTTGTTCTTAGAGGCTTCCAAATCCTTGGCAAGAATCAAACAATTTGGATCAAACTCCCATGATGGCAGCTCCCAATTGACTCAAGCAAGGCCTAAGCTCAAGTCCATGGTGATTGACCCCAAATCGGCACAAAATCAAGGTAATTGCTCATGAACTTTTTAATTTTTGCACTTAAGTTCAACAATTTCCTTTATGCCGCCAACCCTAGCTCCAATTGCCATGATTAGATCGACTTTGATGATGATTTCAGTATGATATGGCTGCTGCAATTTTAGGTAAAAATTTGATTTAGACATCAAATCAATTTAGTAAAGAAATTGGCAAAAATCCTTAGTAAAAACTACATAGTTTTCGGCCTAGGACTTAATTTTTGCCATAGATCTTTAGGTGAACATGTTGCTGCATGAAATTGGGATTCCATGGCATGAAATCATGTTGATCATGTCGACATAGGGGCTGCAATTAGTCGACCCCTAACTTCCTCTCCATAGGCGCAACTTTGTGGCCTTATTTGGCTAGGATTACAAATCCTATTAGGTCTAGGAAGCCAAATTGGACTAGGAATAGGTGTTTTCCTTATGAAATTAGGTTAGGATTAGATCAACCCTAAACCTAATTGGACAAGGACCATAAACCCTAGCATGCCGTGGCTCACAATTGATAAAATTGAAATTTTTGGGCGGCAATGCAATTTTGTCCCTAGGGTTTATGCAATTTTGGGAATTTTGGCCAAATTGATTAAATTAGCCAAAAATTCAGGGGGTTAATTGTAAAATTAAGTCCTAATTAAAAGTATAGGAGCTTTAATTTTTACAATTTTAGTGCCCTAGTATGCCGCAGTCCCTCAATTGCATAAATTGCAAATTGTGCAGCATGGTGTTAGGTTTTTAGGTTGAAATTCTTGCTAATTTTGGCCCAATTGATAAAATTAGCCAATAATTAGTACTAAATCAGGCCCTATAAACATGAAATTAGGTTTAATTTCACACGTGCACAACCCAATTAGATAGAATTTAGAAAACCCTAGAGTGCCGCGGCCTAAATTGCATAAATTGCAATGTGGGCGGCCCTCAATTTCACCATATCCTTAGGGTTTCGGCCAAATTGCTGTTTTTGGCCAATTATTTACATCAAATCAGGTCCCAAACACATGAAATTAGGTTTACTTACACACATGCACATCCCAATTGATGAAATTTAGAAAACCCTAGCATGCCGAGCCCTTAATTGCAAGTTGGGCGGCATGCTTGGATGAATTAGGGTTTGAGTTTAATTAATTTTGGCCAATTTTAGTATACTTAGCCAAAAATTAAATTTTAGGTTTAGGTTAAATTAAGTTTAATTTCCTAATTTACCAAAAACCTTGAAGTTTTAGCACACCATGACCTTAGTTGAAAAATTACAACTTGTATGGCATGTATAGTAGGATTTTCGGCCTTAGTATAATTTTGTGGCCAAAAATTATTTTTATCTTCTTAAAAATATTACCATAATTATTTTTTGGCAGCCATAGTAATTATTTTTGCCGAGAAATAAAATTAGGGAATAATTTTAAGGTGGTAAAAATATTTATTTTCACCAACTTATTAACAAAATTGTGTTCTAACAACTTTGTTAATTTTTGTAGTTGCTAAGGATCTTGTTGCAGCGCTCCTGAATTTTCCTAAGGTGGAAGTTGCGGAAGCAATTCCCTCAAATTTGGAGCTCGAGATGGCTATTGATGATATCAAGAACCTTTTCATCAATAAAAAGCTTGAGGTTAATTGACATCATATGTGCCTCTCGTAGGGTTGACCCTCACATTGTTCAATTTTGGCGTGAGTTCCCAATTCTCTTCAAGGTGTTTGTTGATGACTACAACCATACTTCCAAAGTATTGGCCCAGCTTCATCTGGCTAAGCCCGAATACCTGACTGGCAGAGGAGAGTTGGAACTTGAAATCATGAAGTTTCATGAGATGACCAATCCCACTGACCATGAAGTACTTCTCAACTCACTTTTGGACAGTCTTAAAGCTCAGATGACCAAAGTGGAGAGTGAACTCACTGCTCTGAAGACTAACAGAGAGCAGGCTGCTATAGTGAAGTGCAAGCAGATTGAAGAACTTGCTGCCTCCTTGGTTGACGTCACTGGACTTGAGGAAGAGATGGGCACCAAGTACTTCCAGTTGGAGCAATTGAACATCATTTTTCGTACTTGGACAGGAAATATCCCCAACTACTTTGAAGTCTTCAATGGGGATGACCCCTTTGCTGAGGTTGAAGAAGAAGAAGCTGAGGTGTCTGATGAGGAGGAGTAGTCCTCACCTCCTGGCTTAGGATTTTATTTCCTTCAGTACTTTTAATTTTTCTCAAGTATTTCATGACTTTAAGATTTTGTTTTATGAGTTGATTTCAATTTCAAACAAGTTATCTTTTATTTTGAATTGGTGGCAATGAGTTTTTAGCCAACTTTAATATTAGTGGCCTTTATTTTATTTTAGCCATCTAACTTAAACAAAATCCTTTGTCAATTTAATCTTTTGGTCTTATGACTAAAACCACAAAGATCAAATACTTAGAATTTATTTTGGAATTAAATTGCCAATGCTACTTAGAATTTTCGGCAAAATATCCCAAAAATACTTGGAAAATTCGGCCTCCTCTTTTTGACTAAGGCCAAATTTCGAAAAATTAAATTCCACAACACTTGCAAAATTTTAGTGGTAGAGTTTCTTATTTTCTTTGAATTTTCGCCACACACCTAGGTTATTGGCAAAAATTTTGACATTTTTATTACTTCATAAGTGATTGAGCCAAAAACAACCCTATTTTTATACCTATTTTACTATGTTTTTAGACCCATTTATGCTTAATTATATGCCATTTTATTAATATTTGTGTTTTTAGTCTTTAAGTGATGTGAAAATGAGAAATTGTTATTTTTCACTACTTTTGGAGCTATTTTGATGACTTTTTACACAGATTTGAGCAAAGCAATTTTGAGCATAGATTTGGAGATTCGAAGTTCGTGTTTGAAGACTCATTGAAGACTTATTTGGAGATTTGAAGACTTTGAAGATTTATTTCAAGAGGAAGAATTGAAGAATTGGAGCTTTAATTGAAGACAAGCCATGAATAAGCCTTCAAGCTTTGGTATTTATGGATAATTTATATGGGAAAATACTCAGCCCATATAAGATATTAATTGGAATTAAAATCCCAATTAATGACTCCTAAATCCAAGGAAATATCAAAATCCCGTAGATTCCCGATTCTAGTCCTAACAGGATTAGGATTCAGGAGCAGTTTTGGTAGAAAAATCATAACTTTCTGCTCAGACCTCCGATTGAATCCCATGAGTACTCGTTGGAAAGCTAACTCCGAGATCTACAACTTTTCTTTGAAGTCCAAGACCCAGTTCTGCCGTTTTCAAGTCCGAAAATGCCGTTGAAGTTTCTGCACGAATTCAGCAAAAATTTAGGATCCTATTTTGACTTGGATTCTACTCTAGGAAGACTTTTAATCCAACTTGGAGTCCAAGTTAGACCCTAAACCGTCCTAGACTCCTTTCCAAATAGGATTGAAATTCTTAGGGTTAGTTCCACTATAAATAGCCACCACCTGTAACACAAATCACATACCACACCTTCACATAATTCTCTTAGATTTATTTTCTAGTTTTTCTTCTAGTTTAGGCAAGGGTGCCGCCACCCCCTATAACCATAGGGAGGTGCGACAACTCTAGTATTTTGTCAAGGAGATTTCACCCCTTCTTGTCCTGTAAGTACTCTTATGCCGCTCATGGATTTTCCCAAATCCATGAGTAGCTAAATTCTTATACTTCTGATCCTTTGGTGATTTCAATCAATTGATATGGTGAGATTTCTATACTTATAATTTGGTATTTTATTTTTGATAGATAGCATGTTAAACTCTGTTTTATTCCATGACCTTGATTTTTATTGGTTTATGCGGCCGATAAATTGATAATTTGAGAGATCTATTGCTAAGTCAGGCGGTACAGTTAACCCTCGAGTCTGATTGTTTGGTAGCGAATCGTTGACGACTAACCCTCGCTTCGATGAGTTTCTCATGCCAGTGATCGGATTTTATCTGATTGTTGTATGGTTTTATTTGTTAAGCATGTGTGAAAGAACTAATTAATTAGTTGATCTTAATGCTTTGTTGCTTGGTGAATCTTTAAGCCTTAACCGGTAATTGATTTGTTAAGTTAACAATAGGGGTAATTTAAGCCTTAACCGTTAATCTTATCTAAATAGCATGTTAGGTTTTCCTAGACCAGTTATCATCAAGGATTTAATATTGAATTCATCTTTTAAATCAAGGACCCATATTCAATTTGATTATTTTCTACCATTGGAGAAGAAGTAAGCTTTAATTATTGTTTTCTTTCTTATCTGCTATAGACTTAGATTTAATTTACTTTGTTCTGTTTTCTAGTATAATTGTTTTCTGTTTAATTGCTTTCTTTCAACCTCTGTTTTTAGTGTTTTGTTTTGAGATATTTTTAAGATTGTATCTCAGGATAAAGTCTACACCCTTCTCTGTGGGATCGACCCCTACTTGCCCTATCTACTGTAGTTAGGAGTTTGTTGGGATTTTATTTTTATGATTGCTGACGACCGATCATAAATTTTGGCGCCGTTGCCGGGGAAGGGTAAATTTTTCTGGTTTTTGCCAGGGGAAGGAAAATAGACTCATCTGAAGACGAATCCTGAGAATTTTCTCTTTGTGTCTGCGTTTTTTATCTAAAAAAAAAATTCCGTTTTTAATTTGGAGTCTGCGTTTTTAACCTAAAAAAAAATCTTTTTGTTTTGCGTTTTTAATTTTTTTTTGAATCTTGCGTCAAAGAAAAAAAAAATTTCGTCGAAAAAAAAAAAAGTTTTCTGCGTAATAAAAAATTTTTTTTTCTCGTTCTTGTGCTTTTAGAAAAAAAATATTTTCCTGTATTTTCAGTCTTTAATTTTAATTTTGTTTAAGAACTTTTACTACTAACAATTTTTCTTTTGAGTTTTTGAGTTTTTCTAGGAAGCTGCATGCCAAAGACAAGAAGTAGTGGTACAGAAGAGTTTGAATTTGATCCAGAGTCAGAAAGAACGCTATTTTCGCTAAGGAAGGAGAAATCAAATCGACAACAAGAAGAGGAGCCATCCAAGTCGAGTTCTCAATCAAGTTCTCCTAGATCTGCTGCTTCAACATCGTCAGAAGACATGGCAAACGAAGGTCCTAAAACCCTGAGAGAGCTTTCTGCAGCAAACGTCAATGCACAACGCTTAGCAATTCGATACCCAGATACGACTGCAAACTTTGAGATTAAATCTGGATTTATTCAGATTTTACCCAAATTTCACGGTCTGTCTGGAGAAGATCCTCACCGTCATCTAACCGATTTCCAGATTGCCTTCACATCAACAAATATTCAAGGTATCACTAAAGACCAATTCAAGTTAAGAACTTTTCCATTCACTCTTGTGGATCGTGCAAAAGATTGGTTGTACCTGTTACCAACCGGTTCAATCACATCCTGGACGAGCCTTAAGAAGTTGTTCTTGGAAAAGTACTTTCCTGCTCACAAGGTATCAAGTATAAGGAAGGAGATTTGCAGAATTAAGCAACGCCATGGAGAGACAATGCATGAATATTGGGAACGTTTCAAGACACTATGTGCGAGCTGCCCCAATCATCAAATCAATGAACAGTTGCTGATCCAATACTTCTACGAAGGATTACTACCGTTTGACAGATCTTCCATAGATTCTGCAAGTGGAGGTGCTTTCATAGACAAAACTCCTACCGATGCTTGGACTTTAGTGGAGAACATGGCTGCCAACACTCAACAATTCGGATCTCGAGAAGACTATTCAAGACAAGGCGATACAAGAAGAATCAATGAAGTCTCTACCCATTCCACCTCACTGGAGCAACAACTTCAAGAAACAAATCAGCAAGTCGCTGCGCTCACTGATTTATTCAATGCAAATTTTTCAAGTGTGCCTAAGGTTTGTGGAATTTGTAAGCAAGGACACTACACTGATAAGTGCCCTTCTTTGGAACACACCGCGCAAGAAGTCAATGTTGTTGGAATGCAAGGAGCATATCAAAGGAAGCCTGAAGCTTATTGGAGAGCCGAGCAACCAAGTCAACAATATGGGAACCAAGGTAACTATCAAGGAAGGCCAATGAATTATCAAAGGCCTATTTTTCAACAATCTTCACAAGCTATCGAGATGCAACAATTGAGAGAAGCTATGGAGATGATGAGGAAACAAATCAGTCAATTGGCTAGTGACATGAGTGAACTCAAGACACAAGGTCAACAAAGAATCCCATCACAACCAAAGGTACCTCCGAAGGAGAATGTAAGTGCAATCACTTTATGGAGTGGAAATGCCGCACAAGATGAAGGAGAGACGAGCTACACCAAAGAAGAATTGCAAGTACTTGACAAAGAAATCAAGATTGAAGATGATCCCAGAAGAAAAGATGGCGCAACCACCAAGGAAACCGCCACCGACAAGACTGATTCTAAGAAAGGATCCAGTAAAGAATCTTCATCAATGACATCTGCCCAGATTTCCAAAGGAAGACTAAGGATAGCAACTTTTCAGCAACGCAAAGTTGAACCTTTTTATCGAGCCTAGGATAGATTCAAGAAGCTCTGCGCAGCATGCCCTCACCATGCCATAACACAACAGCTTTTGATTACATACTTCTATCAAGGATTAGGAGTAGATAGCCAAATTCTTGTGGATAGCGTGGACAACATCCCTTTGTTCGATAGAACCCCGGAAGCTGCATATGAAGCGTTGGAATCTTTGACTAAAACAATTGCACCCCCTAGCTTTAAAAGAAGAAAAGCAAAGGAAGAGCAAGAAGCCAACAAGCAAGGAGTTCAGCCACACGGAGAGAAGAAGAAGATGGAAGCCAAGGAACCAAAGGAAGATGCTCAAGGCCATTATAGAGCTAACCCAGTCGGCCATTGCCCGGCTGTTGCCCGGCCATCATCGCACATGGCCCGGATAGGACCGGCCATACCCGAGCCGCGCCAATACACATGCCCGGTTACAGCCCGGCCACCCGAGCCATCTGCCGAGCCACGCCTGGAATCCTCCGCGCACCACAACCGGCCAACCGCGCCTCCTACCCGGTCGAGCCTGCTTGCCTCCGCGCCATCCAAGCCTCATGCCCGCCATGCCCGGCACCACTTGCTTCATCCGAGCCTCATGCCCGGCTAGGACCGGCCACAGCCGAGTCAAGTGCCCGGCCATGCCCGGCGAGCGCTACATCCTCCGCGCGCCCCACCTGGTTAGGACCAGCCATTGCCGCGCCACCTTATGTTTCAACCAGACCATATCCGCCCAAAGTCACGCCACTACCAAGCCACAACCGGCCATTCACCGTGCCACCACTGGTTAAGCCCGTGCCACCACCGGCCATGCCTGTGCCGCCACATCAACTGTGATGATTTCAAGTCTTGATAAAATTCAACTTGAAGTTCTCAAAGCCATCAATGATACTCTCAAAATCATTGTGGAATTGTTGAAGGAATATATCCATAATTCCTTCACCCTTGAAGAATAATTTCTTTAAGGCAGTCTAGCCAAAGACCTTAAAGAAAGGCGCTTATTGGGAGGCAACCCAATGATTTTACATGAAGAACCAAAGGAGAGCAAATGGAGCTTAATTTGGACGATTGCAAGATGAATTCAAAAGGAGTCCAGTTTCAGAAGCAATGATGGAGCTTATGCCTGCAAACAGAGAAGCTTTCTTTAACTCTATCTCTTTAATTTTCCTTGCATTATTTTGTCTTGTGTGATTGATTGCTTTGATTGCTTGCCTGTTCTTTGATGTGAATTAGTTGTTAGTGTTAGTTTTTATTTCATGCATTTAAATAAATTACATGAGCATGCATAATTGTTTGTGTCAAATTCTTATATGTTTCCACATTGAGGACAATGTGTCTTTTCAGTGTGGGGGAGAGAGTCTAGTTTAATAGAGAGTCTGCATGCATCATAATCTTAAAATATGCTACAATTTTTTCGGAAATTTTGAAATTTTGCATGTATTGAGTGAATTGATTTAATGATGATTGAAAAATACTTAGAATTTTTAAGAAAATTTTATTTGATTGATTGATTTATAGCATGATATCTGATTTCTTAGATTAGGTATAATTAGAGTTTTGTGATATGATCTTATTGCTTATTATTTCTATGATTGCCTATTTCTAGAACTTATGTTCAATCTTGATTGAAATTACAATTATGATAGTATGTTATGGATATGTCAAGAACAAGTGTGGGGGACTACTTATATAAAAGGGTAGTTAAAAAAAAAATCTTTTTCAAAAAGAAGTGCTTTCATGCAAGAGGAGAAGAGGTATTTCTGCATACTTTATAAAAATTTTTAATCCATTGTTGTCACTCTTTTCTTTAACAAAAGGAGTTAGTAACCCTTGGAAAGAGGATAAGAGGCATGTAATTGCAGAAATATTATCCCACTGAAAAAAAAATAAAAAGAAGGAGTCCTTCTAGAGTGCTAGTAGCCCCAAATCATGAACACTTCGAGGTTAGTAACCTCAATTTTCTAAAAAAAAAAAACAATTACCCTTTAAAAATCTATTATAACCCACACGTAAACCCTTGATTTGTATCTGTGATATGCATTCATTTGAGTAATGGAGATAAAGATGAAGACATAAGCTTATGGAAAGAAGTGGTTATAGGATGTGATGAATGGTAAGTGATTAGAACTACTTTAATTATGGTTACTTAAGAATAAAGATGCTTGTTATTTGTTGATCTTTTGAATTGAGTGCCCTTATGATTCTTTGTTATTTTGATTTCATAATTATGTTGATCCTTAATATGTGTATGCATTCAAAGTTTTTGAAAAATTTAAATTACGATGAAATTTTGATTTGCATTAGTTTAGGATTATAGGGTCTTTTTTATGCTTAAGTTTTGTGAGTACATAGTTTTCTATACTAGTTTGCTAGGGACTAGCAAAGATTTAGTGTGGGGGAATATGATTGAGCCAAAAACAACCCTATTTTTATGCCTATTTTACTATGTTTTTAGACCCATTTATGCTTAATTATATGTCATTTTATTAATATTTGTGTTTTTAGTCTTTAAGTGATGTGAAAATGAGAAATTGTTATTTTTCACTACTTTTGGAGCTATT